>CAHIKZ030002223.1:2092500-2137500 GCA_903632075.3 Acanthosepion pharaonis | reverse complement strand
GACCAAATGGGTGATCTTAAATTTCCGATAGGATCGAGAAGCACTACAGTCATATCTACACATGATCCAAGCGTGTCTTTGATAGCTGCCATCATGAATATGATGTCTAGCATGAAAGAAATCTGAGAATGTAATCACTTTCGAAGCCTTCATCAAAACTGAGAGACAGTTTACTGTAGAGATACATTTTTAGCTTTGCAAGATTTTGTTATAAATAAATAAAAGTCGGCTGAATCACTATGTAATACCAATGCTTCTATATCCCAGTTCAGTTATGTTCCATGCGTGACATACGCTTAGGCAATTATATATCTTTCTATACATGACAGACGAGGTAGATTTTTTCCCGCAGAAGGTTACCATATCTTTTTGCGGTAGTTTCCATCCAAGGCTATAGAACCCGGTTTATCCTGCTATTTAGCCATAGCTGATTGGGGAAGAAGAGAATTCATACCTTTCACAGGGGTATTAGCATGTAAGTAAATGTAATGGATTCGACTGGAATTCGAACTCAGCTCTCTGATTCCTTAATCCGAGAATCCATTACTCCACCGTGCCTCCTTTCCTATATACCAGTGAATAATAAACACTTTCATGGCGTACGAAGAGGAGGCTTGAGGCAAAAGTGATGTGGTTCTATCGGAAAAACCGAGGAAATTCAATGAAAAGGATAATAAGAGACAGAAATAGATTTGGGGCAGATATAATGAGGAAAGAGTACTTGGAACATTTGACCCTGACAGGATAAATTTCTAGCAAATGGGACAGACGGAAACAGCATGTAACCTTCCTAAGGGGCTTCTGTAAATGCATGTGGGAATTCGGAATAGGAAATATAATGAGAAAGCAACAAACTGCGAAGAACTACAATGAGTAGGAAATCGTGGAAAGTCATGATCGATCGTGTCCAGAACTAACACTTCACATATTTTTCTCATGCATATCTTTCTTTTATTTTATATTTTAATTTGTTCACGACTGTTTGGCATGCTTATATATATATATATATATATATATATATATATATATATATATATATATATATATATATATATATATATATATATATATAACATATTAACATACTGGTCTGTTTCGTTGCGATTAGACATCCGATTATTTCAAGCTGGGATCGAAACCCGACCGATATATATATATATATATATATATATATATATATATATATATATATATATAGTTTATGAAAAACTAGGTAATCCGTATGGGTAAACATAAGGTATATATATATATATATATATATATATATATATATATATATATATATATATATATATATATATATATATATATATATATATATATATATATATATATATATGTGAGTTGGCCGATTGCAAAGGCGTAAAACTCACATCAATCCAACTAAGTATGTTAGCTCTATCACCGATATTGAGCGCTTTCAATAAGTACCGCGCATATATAATATATAGAGATATATATATAATATATAGAGATATAATATATATATATATATATATATATATATATATATATATATATATATATATGATGTATATATATATATATATATATATATATATATATATATATATATAGGAGAGAGAGAGAAGAGCAAAGATTTTTTACATTTCTTTCTATCATTTCCACCTGCCAGTTGCTTTATGATAAGCTTTAAATCTTGGAAAGTGGTAAACGTGAATGATTGTCATATATGCCAGTCACTGACCCTTCAAGTGTGTTGATTTAGACAAAACATTCTCTCGAGATAGAAAACAAAACAGTCAGAATGTCTGCCTGTAGTGATGACAGCGAGAAACGTTCGAGAGCAACATACACAAACACGCACACAAACTCACACACAAACACGAAAACACACACACAAACACGAACACACACACACAAACACGAAAACACATACACGCATACACTAGTCAATTATAAATGTTATATCCCATCCTTGTATATAGATCGCACTATCTCATAGGATCATTCATTTTGAAAAAATAATCATGGTTTTCATTGGATAAACATTGGTAACATTTCGAAAGTTATTCGCTCTATCATCTAAATTAAAACGAGTACAATTCGTTTTTATCGCTTATCAACCCTTTACAGGTTATTTGAAGTCATAATAAAATTTTAGTTTGTGAGAAGGTTTTTTTAAAATAATAATGATTTAGTTACACAACTCTTACTAATTAAGGACACATGACACAGTGGATAAAAGCGTTGGTTAGATCCAGTGACAGGACCCAAAGAGTGTGAGTTCAATACCCGGTTAAGGCAGTGGAGAACTTTCAGAGGGAAAATTAGCAGGAGATAACTGATAACTGACATCCATCAAACATGGCACGTGGAACTCGAACAGTCTACCCCAGTGAGCGAAATAAAGGGTTCAGTTCGAAATTCCAACCACCTGAAGAAGGCCGGAGCGTACAACGGCCGAAGCGTTGTGATAAATATGGCGACAAAGATGAAGACAATAGTCCGAATAATGTAAATAATGAATATTTATCTGCCGGATAGCAATGGTAACCCCCCCCCAAAAAAAAAACGGGTGACGAAGGCACTAAGAGAAAACAATCATTTTTATTTTCCCTCAACATTCCATTCTGGTGTTTTGGTATTGAATGACGTCAGCTAAGTCTGCATCATTAACAGTCATAAACTTAGTATTTAGCTAGAAACAAAACTCAAACGAAATAAAAACAGGCAGTAAACTCCAAATTCTATGACCACGAATATAATGAAGTAGCCATCTATAGTAGCTTAGCTTGCAAATAGAGATAAGAAAAGGAGTTTTCGAATCGCAGGGACGAAACAAATTATCGAACGGGTTGAAATGATTAATTATGGCCTTTTAGGTGTAATGTTATCTTCTCATTCAATTAGATCGAGACTAACTTGTATGTCTACATTTTTGATGTTGACTACATTGTTTGTAATGTATTTTTCGATTTGTGTTTCTTTCTCCAAGAGAAAATCTAGCTGAAGCCAAAAGAAAAAAAAATGTTTGAGTATCAAATTGATGTTGACATTGTCGGCAGAATATCATGTTTTAGCTAAAATTGCGTATCGGTATCAATTCAAATTCAGAACTGGCTGGTCGGTGTTAAAATTAATTTATTACAAGTAAATTGAAAACTGATTCAATCACTCTCTCTTCGAGGCAGGAAGTGAAATTTGTTCATCGATATCTTTTTATTCTTGACAGTTTTCCAGACAAACCGTCTGAAAATAAATGTCAGACGTCTCGACTGTATGTAATGCAATATTATAATTTTTCATTTTAGAAATGGCTACGTGGAAAAAATCCGATACTCAAACCCAACAGATATACAGTTCAGAACATGCATGAAAATTATTGTTTATACTGAAAACATGACAGATATTTTTGTATTTAATAGATAACGTAGTTTATCAAATAGGAAATTATATAAAGCCCAGCTCCATAGAGTATAAACAGTAACAACTGTAAATTAAGTTTAGAAGCAAAATTAGCAATAATTATATTTAGAAACGAAAATAAATTCTTAAACAAGAAAACTGAAATAATGGGTAAGTGTAGGCATATAAATAAATACATACTTTGCTATTCAAGCTCTAATAATTCAATAAATAAATATAATATGAGCAAAAAATAAATAAGTAATAAATTAAAAAAGAAATAAAGATAGAAATGTTTAGAAATAAAATAAATATAAAAGAAAATAAAAAAAAACAAAATTAAACAAAGAAATAAAAATAGAAAATAAAATAAGCGAACAAATATAGTAAATATACATATATATGTGTATGTTTGTGTGTGTGTATATATATATATATATATATATATATATATATATATATATATATATATATATTTATAGATACACACAAAATAACAACAAACCTAACCTATAACTAATACTACAATATTTAAGATAACATCATGGAAAAAACAAAAAAGCTACTAGTTACTAAACAATAATGAAACATTAGATAAATAATAAGATATAAACAAATATTTAAATTACTAACTAAACATTAATAAAATATATACATGTGTGTGCTTGTGCGTTTATTTATGTGTATATGTGTGTATATTTGTGTGTATGTGTATATGTATGCGTACGTGTGCGTGTGTGCATTATATAGCTTATCTACTTATATTAAAAAAAACAAAGAAAATACTCTATAAAACTAACCAACCATAATTAATTCCCTAATATTTGAAAAACAACAAAAATGTACCAATTAAGAACTAACTGATGTGAATTTTATAAGTAAATTATCAGTTTTTCACTGTCACATCAATGTTTCTATTAAACCAATTTAATGTTCTCGATTAGAGAAAAAAAAATCCTCTCTTCAACTGAAAGCTCAGTTTTTTGTTTTAGCGTTATACAAAAAAATCATTTGGATTAGTTTGATTGACGAAATGAGGACTTCGTCTGGAGGCTGGAATGAATTGGTTGTTAACAGAGACCCACCTGTCAGTTTCGGAGTTTATTTCAGTGGAAGATAAGTATTTCAAAATGAAATTAAAGCCAAATAAAACGTTCTCTCGGCTTTGTCTTGTGCATTGAAATATTGCTTTATTTTACGTCAAATAGAGATACTAATGGATTATAATTTGATTGAATAGTGAATTTGTGACCATAAAATATTTTATGGTGCTGAGGAAGTGACTTGAGGCAAGAGAAATGTGATTTTGCAGGAGGATGCTGAGGATACAATGGACCGAAATTACGAGCAACGACGAGGTTTTAGAAAAAATAGAAAGCAAAAGTAAACATATATTTATCAACAGAAAGAGGCAGATAATGAGGATAGAGGACTTGGAAAACTTGATACTCACAGGACAGATTGAGGGAAAACGGGGCAAAGGAAAACAGTGCATGTCAAGATTAAGTAAATGGATGGCGAAACAGTATTCAGGAGGAATCACGAAAAGATATAATTTAGTAAAAGCTACAAAGGACAGGAAATTGTGGAGAGCCATAATTCGAGACAGCACAGACAAATTAGCATGGGATGTGGGATACACAATAGACATGGCATGAGAATGAGAGCTAGCTATTAAAAAAGAAGAAAAAATGGCGGGGAGCGAATAGAGATTTTGGAGGTTTGCGTTCTTTGTTTTCTAACGGCGAAACACTAGCGCGGTATAATATTTACATGCACTGACATAGTGCAAAATGGTGACTTTCTAACCCGTACCGATTCAGGCTAATTGCATTGGCAGATGTTACAGACGACCGGTAATGCGGGTTGAATTTTGTTTAAAGAATTGTTATTTTTTTAAAACGCAAAATTCTACAAAACTGACGCTTCAAAATACGATGACAAAAAATAAAAAAAATTATCTAAATAAATGTAATCTGATTGAGGTGTAGGCCCACGCCTAAATAAAGGAAAATGTTTCACTCGTATCTCATAGTCAAAAAGAAAAGAATAAAACTTTCCCCAAAGGAAAAACAAAATAGTTGAGTCAGATGTCACATTAATAAAAAATAGTTTTTCAAAAAATTAAAAAAACACCAGAAATATATCGCGAACACTGTATACATAGTCTGCGTTATATATATATATATATATATATATATATATATATATATAAACCAAAAATAAATTGGTTGTTAGTAACTAGAAGAAATCTTCTAGTAACTTACAACTTTTTGTGTTTTCCTATTGTCTTTTTTTACTTTATACATATTGTCATTTTTGCAGATTAATTTTGAGAATTTTTATATATATATATATATATATATATATATATATATATATATATATATATATATATATAGTTAGTTAGTTTACGAAAAACTAGGTAATCCGTATCTTTTTTCTCTCTATGTTTTTTTCACCTCTACCATTCGATATCAATATATAACTTCCGTTAAGTTAACCATTTAAATGTGTCAATATCTGCTAACTCACTCATGTCTCCTCTGTTCCCACTCACTTCCTCACTTCGTTAATTTACATATGTTTAATACGGCCCGTCAATTTCTTTTCATTTTTGTTTCAACTTTTGGAAGTAAAGTCTGATGATCCGCAGTCCTTCAAAAGGGCTGTAGTGAAATAATTTATTACATGGAACCTTAAAGTGGTCTGTTTTATTTAATATATATATATATATATATATATATATATATATATATATATATATATATATATATATATATATTTTTTGTCTTATTCTTTTTAGTAGAAATTAAAGCAAACATAATAGAAAAAGAATAAGAAACAGTAGGTTCGTTTCAGCTGGAATGAATGACAAACATGTGATGAAAACTTTTCTTGTCCGTAAGATTTGTATGGCACCATTACCATTGTCTGAAGCAACAGCTGTTAAAATAATTCTAACATTTCAATTTCCCGCAATTCTCCACCGTCAAACTCTTTTCTGATTTCTTGCTTCCTTGATAACTACATTCTTCTAAAATCTAAATGCAACGTCAGTCGCTATCTTGTTGTTTCTTTATTGACCTTTTGCTCACTCCTCCTCACTAAAGTCTAATCATTCTCGTTCACTCCCTGTAACACCCTACATCCTACTGGCATTATCGCCTTGTTTGGTGGTTAACCTATTAAAAAAAAGTTTAGAAACCAAATAGTTAAATAACAGATCCCATGTTAGTAACTCTATAATATTTTAAAGTGATTTTTGGCACTCATTTTTAAATGTAGTGGATATCAGATTATTTTTCAAATATAGTCGATCATAATTGTCTCATTGAAACACGTATTAAATATGAGTTTATTGTGTGAAAAATTTGTTTTTGAATATTACAAAAATAATTATCTAGGAAGTTGTTTAAATGTATCTGTTTGCCACATAAAATTGTACCTATAACAGATCCAAAACTCAAACAAATAATTTAATGAAATGTCACCACATAACTAGTATGAAATGTTTCTCTGCTTTGACAAAATTAAATTCCGTTATCTGTGTTTACTTCTTTTTCATTTTAACAATTTTGTTTTAATTTCTGCTAGGTCAAATATTAAATTTACTCGTCACTGAGATTCCACTGTCATTGACTGTCAAGAGATTCCTGGATCATTCTCAATTACTTCAAAATCTTTGTGCAATAATCGGCTATTTCTACTAAAGTACTGAATATAGTCACGTATAATGCTAGTTTTTATGATCAGTTTTTTAGGCAAACAATAGCGGGTCGCACTAAACACAGGTAAACTTTTTGAAAAATAATGCTTTTTCGGTAACCGGATGAACCAGGCATAGGTCAATTTTTTCTGGAGGTTTAAAATTCATGCAAAATATTCATTGTTTTTCACTATTCATTCGCTGGAATTAATCACAATCAACAAACGCTGGTAAGCTACGTGGATGAAGATCGCCAGCTGATTTAGAAATAACTATATACAGTTCAACCTCAGTTCTCGAAAGTCTCGGGTTTGGAACAGAAAATTCAAGATGAAATTGCCTCGGTTATCGAACAAATTTCGGTTCTCGAACAACTTTGCCGAACCGAGTTGACTCGAACGGAGTCAGTTCTGAGTCGACCGCCGTGTAATATACATTCTTATGTTATGGCGTGCTTTTCTTTTCCAATTTTATCATACTGTGACATTTTTTCTCTACATTGGAAAAATAATTTCGGTTTACGAATAACCTTCAGGAACGCATTAAATTCGTGAACAGAGGTTCCACTGTATTTTAGAAATAATTAGCAGCATGGCCCGGCGTTGCCCGTGCTTGATTCAAAAATCGTACAACTCATACAGCAATCGCTATCACTTGTTTTAAAATATTTCTGCCCTTCCTCGCCTTTAAAGGAGTGCCCTTTGCCGTGCTGATGTTGCTACATGCCTTACTTCTTGCCTATCTCACACTGCGAATTGTTTCCACGCTCTATACTAAACATTAAATCTGTTACGAAAGAAGAACTAAACAAAATGAATACAAAACGATCAGCTTTAAAAAAAGGGCTCGTAACTGGAAAAACCGAATGAAAAAAGAATGTTAACAACAAATACTTTTTCACACCCAACCCAGTTCTGCGGAATCAGAATCAGCGTTGAGTTTAAGCAAGAGAATGAGCTAATTAGAGTAAAGTGTCATGCAGATTTAAATTTTTCCCACTTGTGGCGAATGCAGCTATCGATTTTTTTTTTGCATCCTAGCATGCTAGTTAACATTCGTGTCAGTCAGCTGTTGGCTCTCAATAGAATCTTCCTGCCTATTCGTGGCAGCCAGCAATAGGCAAACTACATGAAAACTGCTGTAGAAGCATGAAAAATTGGTTATTTCTACTATCGATGGGAGAAAATGCAACGTCGGTCTTGGGCTTCCCGCTAACTTGGAGCATGTGCATGTAAATTTTGGTGCAAATCTGTCGAAAATTGCGGCCGTGCATTCGTTACACACACACACACACACACACACACACACACACACACACACACACACACACACACACACACATCCTGCCTTTTATAGATAGAGATCATTCATGCATTCTTTTTCGTTGGGCCCAATGCCTGTTGCTGCCAGCAACATTCTGAGTAACCTCTCTCCTTAGTAATAGATGAAAACCATTGTGATTTGTTTTACAGGTATAATATCTGCACCACATGTTAAAGCTTTTTTTCAGATGACTGAGGTTTTTACAGAGAATCCGGCTCAGCATAAAATACGATTTCGAATTCAGAGATTTCCTTCTCCTATGCAATTGCAAACGCATTAAAGGCTCGAGATGGGTTCATAACAAGGGGTGTATGTGCGAAAAGTAGATATAAACAAATTTGATCGGAATTCGAAGTCGATTCGCCGATGTCTCATTCCGAGTCGTTAACCATTACACTACTTACACATACGAAAAGAGTATATTAATAATATAAATGTATAGTTGGCCTCTCAAATTCAAGGATGCCCGTCTACTAGGGCGGCTAGCCAATCCCGATTGCAGACGTTTGCTCAGGCGCATCTGTGTTTATTCAACATCATACTGAGAGAGCGTGATCAACAATTTGAACAAGGCCAGCACGCTCAACCCCTCTGCCATGATGACTTGTGACTTCGTGCCAGCACAGCTATCCCCTACAAGGCTTAGGTCAACCCGTGGTATGGTTTTCAGGTATTTTCCAAAGGTGCTACACACTAGGATCGACCCCTTCATTCCGTGGTGAGATTCGAACCCTGGTGTCATGGCTAGAATGCGAACGTTCTAACCACTCGGTCACGTTATTGTTATTGTTGTTTTTGCTGCTGTTGTTGTTGCTATTATTATTATTATTGTTATTATAATAATAATAATAATAATAATAATAATAATAATAATAATAATAATAATAATACGACGTGGTGTAATGGTTAGCATGCTTGTCTCTCTAGAGTAATTACGACTAACTAGTGATTTCGATCCTCACAGCATACCTCATATTTTCGGCCTTGTGCCAAATCTAAGCTACGCTTAGAAAATCACCATAAATGTTACCACGTTCTCCGAATGATAGGAAGATGTGGAGAGGCATGATCGCCTACATCCTGAATGGCCACTGCAGGTAGAAGCGTCGGAACTATGCTTTGAATGTTTATTTTTTTCTAGTAGAATTTTTCGGATATTGAGATTAATATTTAGATTGAATTGGTTTTGTGTCTGTCATCTTTTAATATATTAATTTTGTAAATCTTTTTTTTCTGTTGTTGTACGAAATTCAACTTCTCCATAATTAGTTTTGTGCTTGTGTTAATCCACGTTTGCAAAATTCCTCCAACAGATACCTGAGTCGGTTTAAATTCACTGTAACATAATGCTGTTACTAGAATCGATCGTTAGTAAAACTGACTATAACAAACCAGTAATTAGTTAATGTGGTAACAAACATACTAACTGAACCAGTTTACTTAAAGCAACGACGTCCTGGGTTTGACAATAAACTAAATCCGACAGAAAGTTTTCTCGTTAGGAGATTTTGAAGAGGTATGTTGTTGTTAATTGTTGTTGTTCTCAGGTCCACCCTAACCCGGAATGGTAGCACCTGTCCCAGAGTATGTGCAAATAATGAACCCCTAAACAGGGGTGAAAACATTATAAAAGTATAAAAATACATTTTTGCAGTAAGAATACCAGCAATACATTTTCATAGTAGGGCACCCTGGGGTGTAATGGTTAGCAAGCTTGCCTTGTTAACACAATTACGAATGAGTAGTGAGTTCGATCCTCACTGGATGCCCCATACTTTCGGCATTGTGCCACATCTAAGCTATGCTTGGAAAATAACTACAACTATTTTTTTGAGAGGGCACCTCGGCGTAGTGTAATGGTTAGCAAGCTTGTCTCGCTAGATCAGTTACAACTGAAAAGTGAGTTCGATCCTCACTGGGTGCCCCATACTTGAGGCCTTGTGCCACATCTAAGCTACGGTTGGAAAATCGCAATGCATATTCTTAGTTAAAGAATACAGCAATACATTATAGGAAAAGAAGAAAAAAATTACGAGCAATACATTTTTGGAAAAAAAATTGCCAAAGCTCTCAAGAAAATTAAATTTCGGCATTAAATGACCCATAAGGTGTTGATATGCCATTAAAGTAAATCAAACGAAATTAAATCAACGCGTCTAACAAGGTAAATTCATATATTATACACAGACTCGAATTCTGTTTTGTTAGTAGATATTGTCTTATATTGATTATATTTTATTTGTCCTGTCATTTCAAGAAGTAAATGATTGTGGCTATCCAAAGCTTCATTTACTTTTTTAATGTCTGTGATTTACCATGACTTCCTGTTGAAAAATAAAGTTGATTTTCGTTTAATTCTCCATGGTTTTGAATTCAGAGTTGGCGTTGTCTTAGACTGGTTGCCCCCCAGAGTTAGAGAGTCGTGTTTTGCTATTTAATACATAGGTGGCAGTAGGAAGGTATGGATTCATGTCTTTTCCAAGAATATTAGTGTGAAAGTGAACGCATCTTGTTTTCGGTCGGTGTTGATACCTTATTTTCACCATTTTTAATTTCTTTCCTTTAGGACCATATTTTTCTGACTTTAGTGTCTTCATTCTTCTATAAATACATTTCTAAAACGTACACTCTGACCATAGTATATTTTTGTCTGTTACGAGACCCTGATGTCGCTAAAGCAGAAATTTGGCAAATAAATCATACATTAATTCGAAATTATGGGTTTTAAAGACATACAAAGCCACCGTACGATATTATAGGCAGCTCTTAATGATAGATATTTTTAGGCCATAGCCCTTCAGGAAATGGACGACTGTAGCCTTTCATAGATTCCTTTTCGGTTTTATCTATTTATATGAATGTGTTAATTATTACTTTTTCCTTATAGAACTGCATGATAAGATATTTTCTAAGTACCAGATCGTCGCAGAAAACATTTTTCCTTTTTATTCTGTGAATTGCCATTTTGAGAAAGATAGGAGAGTGGATTGTCGTTGATTTCTCCACTGTTTTGAATCCATATTCCTTCTCCCAGAGAGGCAGCTAAACAAATCAATTTACCTGCTATTTGTTTTGGTTTGGTTTGATTCATTTTACGGCATATAAACCTCAATTGGTTATTTAATGCCGACAAAATTTTTATTTCTGGTAATATTTTTTTCCAAAATGTATAGCTGGTAATATCTTTTTTGTTCAAAAATGTATTGCAGGTGATATTTTTTTACAAAGTATTTCTGGTATTAAAACCTATTTTTACACCTTCATAGTGTTTTGATTCCAATTTGAGGATTAACTATTTGACCAGAGCTGGGACCCTAACAGGTGCTACCACCGCGGGTCAGGGTGGACCTGGGAACACCAGCAATTAAGAGGTGGTTCCACGCTCCTCAAAAACTCCTGATCAGAGGCCTTGCTGTTGGACGTAGTTTATCGTCTTACCCAGGACGTGAATGTAGTTTATCGTTATACCCAGGACGGACCTGCTATTTAACGCATTTCATTGACATCAGTGTGAAAGGAAACGCATCTTCTTTAGGTGGGTCGATTCATGCTGATCTCTAAGTCTGAGTATTTTATCCTTTTATTTAAAAAAAAAAAATTAGAGCACTATATTTCCGACTTTTTTAAAAATCCGTTCATTCGTCTATAAATATTTAGTTTATATTAAACAAACAAAGCTATTTTTTTTATCATAAGGCCCTTTTGTCGTCGAAGCAGCCATTTGGCAAAATAAAACCTTCAGCGTGGTTTTTAATGGAAAAAAGGATCAGATATATTCCTTAATTTTACCAGTCCAAACATTCGCACACATGTCCCGGAGGGTCTCTTGTTTCGACCAAAAGTGTTATTTGTGGACCCCTGTCACCGAAAGAATGCTTCCATGATCTTAACCTCTCCGAGTCTAGTCAACCGTTATCAATCTTACATAAAATACACTTCTTTTACGCATTTTACCTCACTCAATAACGCACTATATTGGGTGGCTCTCCGGCCTTGTATTTAGTGTAAAAGAAAAGAAAAACTTGCAGTCAACTATAATGTGTTGTTCAGACCATATTCGAGGATGTAGACGATCATAGCGCTCCACGTTCCTTTTACTTGTTATTTGTGAAGTGCCATAATTTATTGAAAAATATGGTGGACTGGTTTTCGGCTGTCTTCCCCACGGTTGGGAATTCAAATATTTCCTTTTATTGGACTGGTTTCCTTATAAGGGTAAAGAATCAGGTCTATCCTGTTAAGTATACTATAGCTTAGGGAGGGGCCTAGAGAAGGAATTTATTCATGCCTTTCTCAAGGCTGGTTGCGCGAAAGTGCCGGTTCTACTTTCCGCAACCTATGCTACCGGACCTCATAATCTATCTATCTATCTATCTATCTATCTATCTATCTATCTATCTATCTCTCTCTATATATATAAGCGCGCAGATATGCAGAAAATAGAAAAGAACGCGTCGGGTGAATAATCTGGAGTTCCTTAGTATTTTTGTTTTTATTTTTAAGAAGACAGTGCTCCATACAGAAGAAGAGCTATAAAAATATCCCTCATTGGGAACTAACTAGAGGTTGACCGCCAACATTAGCCTTGAAATAGATACACTACCCAACCTTAGCAAAACCTCTCAGAAGATGATGAATTTATAGATAAGAATTAACTCTCCGATCACTTAACGAAGAAAACTAACCTAGCCACTCCCACAATAACGAATGTTATAACGGACCATGCCTAAAAACACACGTAAACCAAGAGATAGCTTATTCCTAAAATTTCGCGGGACTAAACGCCTCAATTCAACTTAATTTTAACAATTATTTGGATGGTTTCGGCTCTCGTTTTTGAAACATAAGAACTCTTATGTAGCGAAGGAATCATATTTTTTTAAAAATATTACAATACTATATATATATATATATATATATATATAGATGTAAATATCTCATCCTCAGGGCTCTGCGAAATATTATGTCTAAATATTTCAATAATAACACTTAAATACTATCAAACTGAACTCTTTATTTATTGATGTCTCACTGATTTCACGCAAATACGGTTATTAGCGTTACTTATATATTTAATTTAAGCGGTTTTCGTCTATTAACTTTTCATATATCTTCCCGCGGTGTGTTATACGTTGGCTACAAGAGAGAAATGTCGATACTACATTGAAGAAAGAGCGTCTTTCAGACGTTAAGATGCCAATGCTATTCTTTTGAGCTGAAAAGGAACTTACCCGTCGAGAATATCTTTGATAAGAACACAGAAGAAGGAAATGTTGCGTCTCTTTTAGAACATACACGCACCAAATCGATCCTAGAATTTGTCAATCGTATCTCGACCTCTAACATATTATGCATATACACATCTGTTTGTGTGTAGTGTTTCCCGCTCACATATATTTGACATAGCTTCCAAATTTCTCCGGGTTGCCTCAACGTTGGTTAAGGAAGATTTTACACACGCAAAACTTTTAGGCGTAGATTATAACTGTCTTGCCATTATGCGTTTAAAATGGAAACAAGTCGTTTAACTAAAAAAAATAAATTGGTTAGATATTGTATTTTGGAAGAGTAATATGTCTTTTATAGTTTAAGTCTTATTTTCCACTCCTATCTTGGCAATGTTACTTAATGATTCTGAGAGGGATCGTCAAAAGGTGTTTGGATTGCCTTTAAAAGTTTTTGTTTTACTATTCCGGTTTTACACTTCCGTCTTAAGATTTCTCTAACAAAGGTGCTTTTCTGCCGTCGCTCTTAATGAAAAATTATACTTTATTTTATATATATATATATATATATATATATATATATATATATATATATATATATATATATATATATATATATTATTGAATATCGTGGACGGAGATTCAACAAGGTAGATGAGGTTGAAAAAAGTTGTAGGGAATTATGGGCCTCGAAACAAGCCAAATGTTTGGAGCGTGGAATTGAGCAAAACGATAGCAACAGACAGTAGAATATGATCGGATATATTTTGATGAATAAATGCTTTTCGTACGCAATTTGTTTTAATTATTAATTAAATAAATCCTGAATACGAAAAGATATATATATATATATATATATATATATATATATATATATCATCACTATACACTGTTTTAGTGGATACTCCTACTTGAACAGATACTCCATCCATATATTAAATATACTGTGTAATAGATAAACGGAACGTGTACTCAAATATGTGTAGCCACTAAAATAGCGTATGAAATGATTTTATACATACATACATACATACATACACACACACACACACACACACACACACACACATATATATATATATATATATATATATATATATATATATATATATATATATATATATATATATATATATTGTAAACTGTTACATTGGAGCGTGCAAGTTACCACGACAAAAATGAGTATTTGTTTCGACTTCCAAATACGTCTCGTCAGCTGGTTAACGATGGTGGTAATAAAGGATTTTATATAAAATAAAATTTCAAGAACCATCACTTCTTTTTACATTTTGGAAAATTTTTTTTTATAGAAAGCAAACAAAGAAATATAAAATAAAAAATTACTCATTCCAGGAAAAGGAAAAGAAAGAAAATGTTGAATTAAAGTAAAAATTGAAAAAAAAAAAAAAAAAAAAAAAAAACGAAAGAAAATAAGAAATTAATAAAAAAGGAAGAGGAAAGAAAAGAAAGACATAAGAAAGCATAAGAAATCAACCCTATTACCAAGAGAAAGGAAAGAAAAGAAAAAGATTGAGAGGAGTATATCCAAATTTTACAGATAGAAACGAAAAGGAAAGAGAAGAAAATAAGATATGAGAAGTTTCTGATACCAGCTTTAGCCAATGAAGACACTTTAAGATGGAAAAATGAAAAGTGAATGAAAATATAACGCGACAAGATAGGAAACACATTACAGATACAGTGTAGTAATTCAAACTTTATTGAATTTTGAATGAAATCCTTTTTTTGTAATCATATATATATATATATATATATATATATATATATATATTTATTTATTTTTTTTTCGTAATAAAGCTTTAATTAATGGTGAAAAAATTAAAAACTTACTAAAAAAGTTTATTCATAAAAATCCATCCAATCATCTGTCGCCATGATCCTGTACAATTATATATATTTTGTTGTCATGAAACATTGAGCATTTTTTTCATTTCAATGTCTATTTTCTTTTCCATTGTGCTTAATTTACTTATAAATTATTTTTACAGAATGCGTAGGCTGGCCCATAATGGCAAACTGTGGGTCAGGAGACTTCGTGGGCATAGGATTCTGACAGTGATTGATTGTCTTTAAGTTTTGAAACAAGACTGAAAAACACACGAAAAGTAGCAGTCCAATTTAGTAGTGGACAGGTCAAAGACTCTGAGGTTCATCCGAGTCTTCCTCTCCAAGATTCCTCTCTGTGTTTGTGGTTTTAGCTGGGAGACACGTGAAGAGTACAGGGAACTGGATGACCTATTGGTATTTACTGTATCTATCCACCCGATACTCAACCAAAGAAATGATACTTACTATGTCCTGCTGAAAATAAGATGAGATAAATAAACCTGGAGGAAAATTATCGTTGATTCAGTGGTTTTTATGTAGTACTTATAGAGGGGTTGATGAATGATCACGAGAATCGCTCCTACTCTATTTCTGTTTTTTAATTATCTATCTGCCTAAGAACATTCTCGGGTAATTTGTAAATATTGCAGATGATACCATAGCTTATGAAAGAACCTTAAAAAATTCAAGATATTCGGAAGCTTGCAATTGATCTCAATTCTGATCAGCTCTAACATACCAAGGGATAAATTGGCTTGTAATATTCAGTACCTGAAAGAACTAGCATTATGCTGATTTTTCTCTAGTCAGGATGAAGGCAAGCTCTTGATGATGATCCTTGCTTAGCATGTCTAATCGAACTCAAGATTACTCCTGATCATCACGTGGAACACATAGATATGATGCATTGATAAAGATGCAGGGAAAAGAGATCGACTATTTTTGCTTGTTTGTTTGGTTTGTTTTACGGCTTATCAACCTCAATGGGTTATTTAATGCCGACAAGATTTTTATTGCTGGTAATATTTTTTCCTACATACAAAAAATGTATTGCTGGTAATATTTTTTCCTTCAAAAATATATTGGTATATACTGGTATTAAAATGTATTTTTATACTTTCATAGTGCCCTGATCCCAGATTGGGGGTTAACTATTTATCCATAGTTGGGACCCTAGCAAGTGCTACCACCCAGAGTCAGGCTGGATCTGGAAATACTAGCTATTAAAAGGTAGTTCCGCGCTCCTCAAAATCTTCTGAACAGAGGCCTTGCTGTTGGGTGTAGTTTATCGTCATACCCAGGACGTAGATCTAGTATTTGTACGGTACCAGAATGTTCTTGATTCTTTCTTCAGTACTTTATGTTTATGAGAGTAAGATTAAACCAAAATTAGAATATAGCTACCATATCTGGAACGGAGCTACCAAACTTCATCTATCGCGTTCTTGATATTGTTTAAAGTTGTTTACGCAGTATCAATGTGGGTGTGGCTTACTTTGGCACCCCGTAGTCTTTTTCCCTCGGATGTACTGTCGCAAACCTATTGTTACTTCATGACTGTTTCTATGGCAAATGTTCAGTTGAGTTCTATTTCACAACTCCTGACCTTTGCATCCATATTACAATCGTAAGAAACAATATCCACTCAGGTTTTTGCCAAGAGCTGCTGCTGTGGAAAACTGATTTCCGAGAATATGTTTTAATTGTTACAATAATGTCGACCCTATTTAAAGCCGAAGAGACACTCGAAGGAGACAGTTTCGGATTGAGAGGCACAGTTTATTGGGAAGATAACTTGAACAGGTTAAGTATGTAACGATTTTAGGGGTTGGATCCAAAAACAAGTGGTTCATGGGAAGAAGGTGCTTGAGTGAAACTTATTTCTCACCAATGAAATACAAAGAGATTGAGGCTGATTCTCTACAATGTGAGTAGGGTGGTGGGTCTTAGCCGTGAAGGTTGCAACTGGTGTAACTCAGGAATGCAGCTCGTCTGAACACTTTCCATAGAAATAGCGTTAGAGTCGCGAGAGGTTTGCAGTATTTCGTTTGTGGAAAAGGGCAATAGCGGGGAAAATAATTAATCCCCTACAAGGACGCGGAGATGATTTTAGTCTCAATCGTCACTGGAATGTGAAGACTGGTCATCTACTGCCCATATAGTACTCTATTTTCTATGGTCTGGCACTTGTAAAAGTCGAGTATAGGAGAAGGTGTCAGATACTTATTGAAGTGTTAACCAACCTTTTTCCGTCATCATTAGCAATGGATAGTATGTACGAGTGTCGCTTGAAGTCCCAATAGACACTCAAGGTACGGGTTCTCCCTAAAATACCACCTGTTCATTGCAATAGGTGAAAATTCAGGGTCCTCTCAGTGATGTGTGAACATCACCGGTGTGGTTTTCGAAGCATTGAATATAAGAATCTATTGTTTTCTCCATAGATCAGTTAGAGCTCAGTCAGAGGAGAGATCAGCTGCTAGGTTCTGGTCATCTAGTGTTTTGTAGGTGCACCCATATACCGTTGTATCATCAGCATAGATATTCACAAAAATACTTTTTGTATAAGTAGAGAGTTGAACCAAGCAGTGAGCCTTGCGGGACGCCTGTATTGATCGCTTTTGTCTCGGAGGACTGGCCGTTGACAACGACCCGTTAGGAAGGACTTGATAATTCTTCCCTAGTGATTTCATCGCTAGATAGGCTGTGGAGTAACCCTCTGTATTGCACCTTGTCAAAGGCCTTTGAAATATCTAATACGGCCGTAGATGAATTTATTGTTTAGTGATTTAGTGATTCTGTGTTTAATGTCAGTTAGTATATCAGCAGTGGGCCGAGTCATTCGAAATCCGTACTGCTTGTCGCTCAAGAGGTTGATCAACACCTACTGAGGTGATCAACAAACCTTTCTGATGATTATAGCTTTGCTTTATCTGACGAGGATGAGATGATCTCACGTTCATTTATGATAGTAGGCACTGACATTTTGCGTCTTTGTAGAATTTGACTGGAGATATTCCAGAACTCCCGGAAATCAAGTTGTTTGGTTTCGACCATGGCCTGAAATGCTTGTACATAATAACACATTGTCTCTGCAATAAATTTAATGCAATTAAAGCTCTGAATGCAGCAAGTGACTTATGACATTGCTCCCTGTTATTGTAATCAGCTCAGTCGGGGGCATTAACTGTATTTCGAGATGAGGATTGCAATTTTGGGGGTAGTATGTTTAGAGAAGGCAGAGAGAGCGTATCTTCCGCCATGTAAGATCTGAAGCTGTCTCAGCTGAGTTGCTTTTGCCGAAAAATTGTTCGGTCTGACATCGACTTTGATACTGACTAGTGAAAGGTCTGAAGTACCAAAGGAGAGAATAACACTCCAGCGAAATATTTTTCTAGACAGGATGCGAGGAAGATGTCAATGAGTTTTGCTTAATGTCCGGTTGCATTGGGAACACAGCAAAGGTTTCGGTATACTTCAACGCTTTTATTCGCGTGGACTAACAACCTTTTGTGGTGAATATTGAATCACCACAAATATAAAAGCCAACTGAGGGATAATTAGTGGGGATATTATCAATAGCATCAGCTATTCAGTCGAAAGGTATAGTCCTGGCATACTGAGGACGATAGAGAATGAAAATGAAAATGATACTGTGGCCATTTGCCACATAGAAATCCGCTCTTATTACAGGCGCCGAATTCATGGCCGTGGTGATTTCGATGATAATGTTTTACTATTAGGGGTAATACGAGATAGCGAATTTTTGCACTAGGATAAATAGAAATAAAAGGTTAGGTTTAGCGTCAAGAAGGCGGATTTCCACCTCTTGAAAGTTGGAACGTAGCCGTCCTCAGGTTGACGTAAGAGATGGTGAACTTGGGTCGACTTTTGTTTTTGTGACTTTAGCTTTAATTTTCTTTTTACTTTTTTTTCGGTAATATTTAGGAATCAGATAGTGGATTCGGTTGAAGACTAGCGAGTAAGGCAGTCACACCCACTGCATCAACAGCCTAGATTGAATTGTCCAGAGGTCAGCCGTAACAATACTCTTCATGGCATCAAGAGGTTCACTGAAGATCATTGCACGGTCTAGAACCTATTCATAAAATGGAAGCACAACAGCCCCAATATTATACACCTGCTGATAGATTATCCTTAGAAGTTACTCCATGGTTCGGATCTCGGACTATCAGGCGGATACCGCCAAAGGCATGAAACATTTACTTCTAGTTCCTTTAACGAAGGTACAAATAATGTCTCGACAACCCAGAAGTCAAGGCAATAGAAGTTCACCTAGAAATATCGTACCGGATTGAGGCCTGAGGTACCGAGACAAGTTTGCTAATATAAGAAAACTGAAAGACCCACTGGGAGAAAGGCTTAACTTAGGTTGCTTGGGTACATCAGGATTCTCTATCCCTCGTTGGAATGAATATTATCGTAGAAGCAAGATTACATGAACGAGAGCTAGCATTGGCAAGTAACCATTTATGAGCGTAAAAAGAAAGAAAAGCGATGAATATATAGTTATAACTTTGTTAAAGTTTCGTTGCACCCTAATGAAATGAGCAAAACGGAAAATACTAGTTTTTTTTTCCGTGGGGTGACTACGGAAAATACAAGAAAAAAATATATTATTTTTTTCATAGTGGGTAAAAATAACGCGGCGTTGGCAATCTGCTGGGAGAGGAATATGTTTCTACATTCCTTAATATAAGAATTCCACCTTTTGAAACTAGGATCATGACACCCCCGAAAACTACGATCTTAATCTCTTCAAATCAAGTGTCAATCGTTAACTAACCTCCATATTACCTTAATCATCACTTTCTTTTTCCTTCTCTTAACATCATATCACCCACCTCATTCAATAATTGGCTACCTTGAGCTGCATTCGAACCATGTATTGAATGAAAATTAGTAAAACATATTCCCTAAATAAAAGGAACATTCACTATGTAATCTCTCACCCAAAGTCAAAAAAAAAAAAAAAAAAAAAAAATGGCAAATTTTAATTGTAGCAAACTTTCTAAGCTATTTATATTTCTAATATCAATCGAAAAAAAAAAAATTCATTACAGCGCAAACGAGCTGGGTGTTCAATTTGACATTAAAAATTCATAAAATTCTTCGATTTATCGATCTACCCAGACAACGTGACGTCTGTTTAAATTCCGATTAATGGATAACGCTGTACTTAAGGAGAGAATATATTCAAGATGGACGTAAAGTCTCGTTTCGACCAGTAATGTTTATTAAAATTTAAAACTATTTTTTAGAACTTAATTGATCGATGTTTAATCCTTTATCAACAAAAAAGTTTATAAGTAATTCTTTAAGATATAGGGTTTCTTCTAAAATGCTTATGTTTGTTCTCACACAGTTTGAGATAAGTGCATCAAAATATAATGTGTGATCGAATGTAAGGAGGCACCATATTCTTCTTCTATGTGCCATGTCCTTAAGGACGTGGAGAATCATCACAATTTTCTGTCCTTTGAAGTTCTTAGTAAAGGTTTAATTTTTGATATCTCTCCTAATTCCTCTTCCAAAATACAAACTGCTCTCGGTAGGTTATACTTTGTTTTCTGGGCGTTCTATTGACTTTAATAAATCATGTGAGTGTTAAATTTTCCAGACTCTCTTTCCTCATTATGTGCCCTGGAAATTTCAACTGTCTCTTTTTGATATCTTTTTTGTTCCCATTTTATAATAAATAATCTACATGTTTTCTCTCTCTCTCTCTCTCTCTCTCTCTATCTCTCTCTCTATCTATCTATCTATCTATCTATCTATCTACTTCAATCATTTCAATAACTATCTATTTCAGTCATTTCTTTATCTAGTTCCTTTAACGAATATTTTTGAATAGGATCTAGGCCGTGCAATAATCTTCAGTGAACCACTTGATGCCTTGAAGAGTACTGTTACGCTGACCTCTGGACAATTCAATCGAGGCATATCTATCTATCTATCTATCTATCTATCTATCTATCTATCTATCTCAGTCATTTCACTATCTACTGCAGTCATCTATCTATCTATCTATCTATCTATCTATCTATCTATCTATCTATCTCAGTCATTTATCTATCCCAGTCTATTGCAGTCATTTCACTATCTATCTATCTATCTATCTATCTATCTATCTATCTATCTATCTATCTATCTATCTCAGTCAATTGCAGTCATTTCACTACCTATCTATCTATCTATCTATCTATCTATCTATCTATTTCGGTTCCTTCCTTATTATTGTAATTGTGGTACTCGAGTGAAAAGAATAGCAACACGGGCCTAGATGAAAGAAAGAGAGGTTTATTGTAAAAGATAATACACTACTGAAAGACAGTGAATCGGTTAGCAAGCTAGTAATTCCCGAAACAAGGATATGTACCAATCGCCACACGCGGTCAGATGTGGCACAAGGCCGAATTTAATGTTGGGTATCCGAGCCCGGAGGTTCGGCCAGAAATTCCCCGTATAAAACGTGGTCGAGTAGCTGTTTCCAGAGACGAAACTCTGCCCTTCGACATGGCCTCGTCTGGGGATCCTCCTCCGGAGGCAGAGAGCTTGACCAGCACAGCTGAAGACGAATCTCCAACTTCTAGACTAATTCCCGAAGTACATATTCCTGTGCTTACTATATATATCTACCTATATAGTAAGTCCACATAGACGATAGGGAGTGTGGGACATTCCATTACAACATCTATCTATCTATCTATCTATCTATCTATCTATCTATCTATCTATCTATCTATCTATCTATTTCATTCTTATATTTATCTATCTATTACAGTCTCTTATCTATCTATCTATCTATCTATCTATCTATCTATCTATCTATATATATATATATATATATATATATATATATTTATCTAAGTCTCTTTATTATATAACTTCCTCTCTATTGTCCAGTATTCACTGCTATTTAGGCGGACTGATATTACGTAGCTGTTCATCACCGGAGTTAAGCAATGCTGAGTTTGATCAGTACCTAGATGAATGACCACTCGGAAATACCACGTACTGTAAGCTTGGCAGTGTAGCTAGTGCAATGGATAACGGCTCGAGACGAGAAATCGGAGAGCTGAGTTCGAATTCGTCCGGTTCGTTATATCAACTTACGTTCAAATACTGTTGAGAACGGTATGATTCCAACTCTTCACTTCTTAGCTATAGGTTAAATAGTGGGATTTCTATCAGAAAAATCATTATTATCTCCAAAACATTCTTACAATCGAAAAATATGCTTAGACTTTAAATAACTATAAAAAGGTTGATAAGCCGTAAAATCAAATCAATTAGCTTTTGAAAGGAATACTTAGCTATCCCAACCTGCCTTCGGTGTCACATTTTCTGTCATCTATTAAAATACTTCCTAGATATTTTTGATTTAGATTATGAAATAATAAATGTCTTGCGTACCAAATACAAATGCCGGCATGATTAAATTGTCTTTCTATTTCCTGCACTAGTCTTATAAACCTACTAGCAGTAGAGCCCGGCGTTGCCCGGGGATGTAACAGTAAGAGATAGATCAAGTATCGACCATCATAAAGACTGAAAAATAAAATTGACAAAGATTATTGTTTAAGGTTGACCCACACGCATGTCTTAATTAGTTTTTTTGTTTTGTTTTTTTTTACGAATTGGTCAAACTCAAACAAAAACATTGTTTTCAATCGTTATGAGTCTACCGATTGAATAGAATTTTATTATAAATAATTGTCTTGTAAATGGAATTTTTAAAGCATTCTGAATGTAAAAATAAAGAAAAAAGTGTGCAAGACAATAAGAAACACTCCCTGCCAAAAAAAGTGAAGTTTTGTTGAAATTGGTTTGAAAAATGTAGAAAATCCGATCCCATATATAAACGAACACACACACACACACACACACACACACACACACACACACACACACACACACACACACAACACCTGGGTTTTATAATAAGTATGATAATTAATATTGGATATTTTAGAAAATAATTAGTAATAATTAATTATTAATAATTATTAAATAATTAATAATTAATGCTGGATTTTTATTTTCATTTTTAAACGAATTAATGTAATGTGTGTTGCAGTATAAATGCAACTCAAATAAATGTGTGTAATTCTGTTGATTTTTTTATATTTTACTTTTATATTTCAGATTTAGAAAGCTGAGAAGATAATAAAATCAGAACACCGACTACAATGCCTTTACAGAATAACAGAAAATGTTCTGTGTGCTAAGAGAATTGAAGGGAAATTCTTATAAACCTGCCATCGTGAAATACCGAAACATTACATCGGTCCGAGATTCAGTAGGCAGGAGTGTTGATCGTGTTCGCCAAGTCTATGAATATAAAATACAGCGCAGTACGTAATCTGTTCAATAAAACAACGTTAAAGATTAATACTCACGAGTCAGACACTCTACTGGATCTGACTATATCGCCAATACTACCAGCAGCTGTTCCGTAATTCTTCAGTCTTCGATATCAGAGGTTGGCATTGAATATTTGGAAAAAAATATGGACGCCTTTATACACGTCGCATTGAATATTCTGAGCCTTCTGATTGGTTAACTCTTCTATTGGTGAACAATAAAATGAGTCAGCTCATTTTGACTGGTTCACTAGTACACAAAGTACCCAGAAACTGTAACAACGAGTCCGAAGAAATCCGTCCGTAGAAGGCGCTAGGACCTTTGCCTCACCAAATCCTCCCATGAGCCCTGGAAGAGGTGCGACCAGGGTTCAGAGAAGGCACCAGTGGTACTAGCAAGATGGAACCACCCCTCATACAGCAAATGTCTCTTTGGACTGCCTGGACCAGAAGTTCCCAGCTCACTCATCAGCCTTAAACGCGAAACTGAATGGTCTCCACATTCCCCCGATCTCACCCCCTCAGATTTTTATCAGTGGGGGTATCTGAAGGGTCGAGTCTAAATGAACAACCCCCACACCAGAGATAAAGGCAGCAATCACTCAAGAAATGAGAGCTATACCAAAATAAAAGTGCATCAAAGTCATCGACAACTTCTCCCGTAGAATTCAAGTGTCTTCAGCGGAACGGAGCATATTTGCAGCATATTTTATAAATGACGATAAAATATTTTCCAGTAGAGCTAGTGACATGTTGTTTATATCAGTAGATTTGCTAACCTCTCTAGTTTCCAGAAATATATGGTTTGTATATAGCTTGTAAACAGAAAATAAATGGCGTTCACATTCTTGGGTTACATTCTGTGATACTCTGTATTTCATTGTTTCATCATCAAACAATCACTACATGCTGGCATCTTTACAAACTCCGGTCTCAAAAATTCATTCATCTTTAATCCGCTTTTTCCGCTGACAAGATACAAATATATCTACGCAATTTTACAGGACTTGGCAAATTTTATTCAAGGTAAAATCTAGAACAGAAAGTGTATTTTTATTTTAAATTGTCCCCTGAAATTTATCGCAGACGACAATTTATTATTATCATTTCTGTGCCTTTAAAGTATTATTTTCCAGATTTTTTATTATTTTTAATTAAAGTCCGACTTCTTTAATCCAGCATTCTTGGGACCAGGTCATGCAAAGTGAGAGAAATAACCTCTAAAAAATTCTATGTAAACACAGTCTTGCCAGCTCATTCCGCATACATTACTGTGTTATCAAGATATAAAAAGGTTAAAACAGGAAACAAAAATGATTAATGCTTCCAAACAAAGTTTTTATTGTTTTATGCAATACAAAGGCTAAACACAGCTCCGTCCACACACACACACACACACACACACATTGCCTTATGCAATACAAAGGCTAAACACAGCCCGTCCACACACACACACACACACACACACACACACACACACATTGTTTTATGCAATACAAAGGCTAAACACAGCTCCGTCCACACACACACACAGACACACACACACACACACAGACACACACACACACATTGTTTTATGCAATACAAAGGCTAAACACAGCTCCGTCCACACACACACACACACACACACACACACACACACACACACACACACACACATATATATATATATATATATATATATATCATAAAATAACTGATTTAAAAATATGGTTCCTTCGCTACACAGGGATTACCATGTTTCAAAAACCGAAGGTAAAAACTTCAAAATTAATTATATAATTAGATCTTCAAGCGAATTCCCAAATTCGCTTGAAGATGAAACACAACTAATGCTCTTAATTTAATTATATATCTTCCTTTTTGCAATCAATGTTCTTTGAACGTGACATAGTGGTGTGGAAATTACCACTCGAATCGGATCCAAATTTCGATTGTCAAGTCTTCTCCAGTGAAAACAGGTTCAAGTACTCAAGTCTTTGATACCCCCGATTCACTGCTTCGTCTATTTCCACTGGGCTTCAAAATGCGTGGATTTTTGCCAATAAATCAGTGTTTATTTTTCACGTGACTCGTCTTGTAAACAATCTGTAATGACGTTCATTAAAGTAAAATGATTACTTCAACTATTACGATTGTCCTTCAATATAAAAAAAAAATAACAAAAAATAACCTTTTTAATAACGAGGAGATTTCTTTAAATTTTTATATAATTAACTGCTGTTTCGGAGGCTTTCGTATAACCAGGGGCCGCTACTCCTGATAACAATATTTCGCTCACTGAACCGCTTGACCCTAGCCGTTGACTGAATGATCCCTCCGCTCAGCTTCGTGTGTGCATATGGTTGACTGATACCGTTTCTTCTGCTGAAGACATCCACCCTTCTGCCTCCCATGGCATGGATTTTATTTAAGAGTTTTAGTATGAGATTGTCCAAGGAGCACATTAAAGTAAATTGGTTAAATTATATCTAGTTTGTCGTCAGTTATGAATTCAATGTTGGTGTCTGATAATGCTGAAAATCCAAGGAAAAAGTAGAAGAAACGGATAAGTAATGCAATCGTGAATAAGTCTGGTGATTATTAATTGATATGAAATATCCATTGAGAAAAGGAAATGGAATGAAAAATAAATAGTAACTGAATGTTCGGTTCTTAATTTCAAGATGGCTACTGGGTAAGAAGACGGAAACATGAAGAAGGCCGAAGAATATAATCGGCAAAAGGTGAGTATAACAACTGGGATGAACATGTCGATCAGCAAAGAATAAAAAAATATCAGTTCAGGTCATAGTTCAAATTTCGTCAGTACCACTATTCTAAACTTCTAGGAAAACAAAATTGACTTAATATTTAAAAGTGGTTGGTTGGTTTTGTTTAGCGGCATATCAGTGTGGAGTATTTTGTTGGTTTTTTAAGCTTAGCTTAAACGTGGCACATGGACGAAAGTACGAGGCACCCAGTGAAGACCGAACTCACTACTCAGTCGTAATTGAGCTAGCTTGCTAACCATTACACCACGCCCTAGTACCACCAATATGAGTTATTTTATGCCGAAATCTAAATATTTTGTACGTAATTTTATGTTTTCAAAGACAGATATTTTGTACATAATTTTATACTTTCAGACTAAAGGCATGGTTTTAAATATATAGTTTATCATAAACTGTATTCAAGCTCATTTTTATAATGAAATGGACTGTTGAGTTTCGTTTGGAGCTTTACTATTTGCCCATAGCTAGGATCATAACATATATAACCACTGCGGCCCCAGGGTGAACATGGGAACAACAGCAATTAAGAAATGGTTCTACGCCCCTCAAAATCTGCAATCTTCCGATGAGAAGCCTTGCTGCCAGATGTAGTTTATCGTCATACCCAGGGCGATTTAAACTAGGAGACAATTAAACTGTATAACAAAAATAGCACGAAATGATTAGCTAACTTGGTTTCACCGTTTTACTGTTCTATTTAGAATATGAAATTTTATTTATTATTTATTTCTTTATTTATCCTCAATAGCAGTAGATATTTTCGTCTATCTACAGTTTAACTCACGTCACAAGTCTTCTGAATATGAGTAGATTTTCATCCCTTGTTTCCTGTTTAGGATTAGATTTCCGGTTCTTTATGTTTTCTCACTCCAAGTAACCCCTTGAGTCTTAGAGGCATTATCGCCTTCTTTGGGGTGAATTAATTAAAAATAGCTAGATGTAACCGTCAGTTCTGTTTTAATAGTTTCTATTCTCGCATTTCTCACATGTGGAACTCCTGGTTTCTTGTGTCCATGCCACTTACGTTCTCCAAAAATTTAAATGCAACAGTAGTCGCCATCTGTCTTCATAAATTCTGTTCTTTTATTGTTCATTCTCCTCACTAAAGTCTTCTCATTCGTTTTCGTTTAGTGGCATTATTACCTTTCTTTGGGTGAAATGATTTAAAAAAAAACGCTTAATGAGTTATATATATTTCATTTTTTATGTTCAAATTTGGAAATAGATTTTATTCTATCAGCCACTCGCATCCGAAGATATAAGTCTACTAGGGCGGCTAGCTAATCCCCACTGCAGACGCCTACTCAGCCACATTTATATTTGTCCAACACCCAGTGAGCCCACCTGTGGTTTATACTGCAACTGCACCGAGCAGACTTTAGTTAGAGTTTCTCGGAGAGAGAGAGTGTTATCTAGCACGATCAGCCGTCTGAACAAGGCTAGCATACTCAAACTCTCGGTCACGATGACTTGTGACTTGGTGCTAGCCCAACCATCCACGGCTCCGTCTACTCGGTTTCATACACAAATCTTGGTATGGGTTTCAGTCAATTTCCAAAGGTGCCGCACGCTGGATTCGCCTTCTCCAGGCCGATGACATCAAGAAGTTACCTTCCTGACAAAGCGACCATATGTGAGATTTGAACCCGGGTCTCATGCTCACAAAGCGAACGTTCTAACCACTCGGCCACGTGCCAAATAGGATATTTCATTTTTGCAAATAGCTCTTATTCTACTGCGGAATAACATATCTGAAAGTTGTCTGGATAGAGAGAATGTAGCAGTTGCCAAAGAGTGAACGCGATTTCTTGATGTCTGTCTGAGCCTGATTCAGTTAGCTAAACAAACAGCCCCAATCTTATCGTGAACGCGATGATACTTTCATCGTCTTTGATCAAGTGCCAAGATTTGATGCTTTCAAATGTGGCAACAGCGGGTCTTCCATCTCTTGTTTGGGAAAAGATCATAGTTTGGCCAGAAAGAAGGGAGAGGACTCTGCGAAGTTCAACAGGTGCCTGCTTGATGCAGACAGCAACTTTTACCAGTACTCGATTAGATAATGAAGCAGATACCAACGTGAAACAATTTTTCTTTTCAGCAGATAAAAAAAAAATCATTAAATGTAAAAAAATAAATGAACAAATGGAAAGTCAAAAACGAAATTGAAACACGAAACATTTTTTTGGCGTAGATTAAATTTAAAATTAAGATATTTACAACATTTTATTCTACCGCCCACTCATTCACAGTAATTTCAGAGTTACTATCCAAAGGCTCTGAGAACTTGGCCATGAAAAAATGATTTCCCCTAAAACATAGTTTCTACGGTCTTATTCGAAGTAGTTTCTTTGGGATTGGTTTTACAAAAGGAACTCCACATAAAAGCTATCGGCACATATTTGTTCTGCATTAAAATTTTCCGAGCCTATTGGTTCGAAACTATACACCCAAAAGACGCTCAAGCGAACACACGCCCACACGAGCGTGTACATTTAAACAATAATTGAAGAAAGGGAGAGATAAAATTAGACCTTTTTACCAAAGGTATTTGCAGATAAGTGAATGTAAAGAACCCGACGGGTATTTGAATACTGCTTTCCGAGTTCTCATACCATGCAGCTATACATTATACCACCAGCATAACCGAGATTGATAGATAGATTAGAATAGACTGCGATAGATCGATAAATGGCGACAGACAGATAGATAGATAGATAGATAGATAGACTAACAGAGCGATGTAAAATAAATGGGATAGATAGATAAACTAACAGAGCGATATAAAATAAATGCGATAGATAAACTAACAGAATGATATGAAATAAATGAGATAGATAAAATAACAGAGCGATATAAAATAAATGAGATAGATAGATAGATAGATAGATAGATAGATAGATAGATAGACTAACAGAGCGATATAAAATAACTGGGATGGATGGATAAACTAACAGATCGTTATAAAATAAATGAGATAGATAGATAGATAGATAGATAGATAAAATAACAGAGCGATATAAAATAACTGGGATAGATAGATAAACTAACATAACAGATCGTTATAAAATAAATGAGATAGATCGATAGACAGACAGACAGACAGACAAATACACATAGAAAACTAAATATGCATTTACAACGATACGGACTTTCGTACGCATGCATACTATTATTTATATAGAATGTCTGTCTAAAAAAAACCCCAGCCATTCGATCTTAATAATGAAGTAGGCTATCTAGGGCTATGGCGTCTAAATCTACTTTAAATAACTCCCTTTATCACCTTGAACGCATATAGCAATATTCTTCTTACATTCGGGATTTCTATCACCTATTATCTATAGTGTTTCAACAGATCCTAGCTCTAGAAAAAGCCTGGAAGCTAAAATATAAGGTGTATAGGGATGATAGAAGTCGATGATGCGAGATTTGGCAAAAAAAAGACATGTAGGACATATACTCGCTATTTAATCTTAAAGATAAAGTAATCTACCTTGGTCAATGGTATCTTCTTCCACATTAAGTACAGCCTTGGAGAGCACGAACACATGTCTTCGTATTCTTCCCGATGTCTGAATTTCCAATTGCTATCAAGATGTGTTTTTTTTTCTAATATCGTCCACGAAGTTTTAACTAGTACTTGGTATGACGATAAACTACACCCGGCAGCAAAGCATCTGATCGGAAGATTGTAGAATTTAAGAAGCGTATAACCGCATTATATAGTAAAAATACCAGCAATACTTTTTCATGAAAAAATACCATCAAACATTTTTATATCAAAATGATAATCAATAAAACACTGTAGTATAAAAACAGATTTTTCTAGTAAAATTACCATTTTGTAAAATCATACTAACAATACATTTTATAATCTACAACACCCCCCATATATATATATATATATATATATATATATATATATATATATATATATAATATAATTGTATATACGGAATGAATTCCAGTAACCAACAATTACTATTCTTAAAAGAGTGCTCAATACAAAGTAGAGCAGATATAATTATCATTTATAAAAAAATTATAACATAAGTATGTATAACATACTTATGTTATAATTTTTTATAAATAATAATTATATATATATATATATATATATATATATATATATATATACGTTTACCTTGAACGTATAATAATTTGTACAGCATATCTGTAGTTGAACCCATAAAATTGCGTAAAATATATTTAGATTTCGGTATTAAATAAACCATAGAAGTGTTGATATGCCGCTAAAAAATACAAACAAACAAAAAAAAACAAAAAAAAACAACAACAAAACTTTTTAACGGTGATTTTACCTGAAGGAAAACAAATAAATCACTAAGATTAAACCTTGACCTTGATGATGCGAGATCACGAAAGCAAAATAATAATAATAATCTACACAGCACCTGTTCGGGTTTCAGTTAGGCGCAAATAGTTAACACCTAAACAAAAACAAAATGAAAGTATAAAAATACATTTTTTATAGTAAAAATACCAGATTTCAATGTCAAAAGAAAATGTCCAGCAACAGATTTTAACAGAAAAAAAGTTCATCCAAGAAAATTAAATTTCGACGTTAAATGACTCATAAGAAGTTGATATGCCGTTAAACAAACAAGTAAAACGTCACTTGCTCAGTGTGCATGCGATGGTTAGAAAATAAATAAACAATTAAAAAGCTAAAAAATAGAGTAAAATAAAATGAAATCAATTATCGTTCCAGAAGCACCTATAGATGTGGGTGCCAAATTATTCCCTATATTGCTACCCTTATCCCATTGATTGTTTGTTTCGTTTTTTAAAAAGGCATATCAACTCCTTATAGAACATCTAATACCGAAAATTAATTTTCTTTGGAGCTTTGAAATAATAAAAATATGATACGTGATTCTGTTTCCACTGTTAATATTCATTTGTTCATATATATGATGTGTGGACATAACTAAAAAAGCGGTGATATGCACGTGTATTACAGTGTAACCCGGATATAAGAGAGTTGTCGGGGCCGGGGAAGAAGTCTCTTATATCCGGGTTTGGTCTATTTTATATACATTAACACAGGCTCTGATTTGGGACCAGAGAAAATCTCTCTTATATCCGGGTTTCTCTTATATCCGGGTCTCTTATATCCGGGTTACACTGTATATCGTATTTTTGTTGACGTTATATTTCAGAATGCAGTTTGATTATTTTAATAAATTGTAAGAAATTATATGGATTAATGTCATGAAAGAATCCTTTCATGTTGGTTGTTTGGTTGATTTTATTTAGCGACATATCAACCTCTATGGGTTATTTAATGGCGAAATCTATTTGAACGCAAATGCATACCTCCAATTACAGATAAAATGTATTACTGGTCATTTTGCTATATATATATATATATATATATATATATATGATATTTTTACTTTAAAAATGTATTGTGAAGTCTGTGGATCTGTATTCTCATTCAAGTCAAATTTGGTCGATCATATGCGTACACACACTGGAGAGAAATCATATTCTTGTGAAGTCTGTGGATCTGCAATTCACAGAAGTCGAAAGTAGTGAGACATATGCGTACACACACTGGAGAGAAGTCACATTCTTGTGAAGTTTGTAGTATTTTGGGCTTTACTATTTCTCAATATCTGGAACCCTAACAGGTGCTACCATCCCAGCTCAGAGTGAATATGGCTACGACAGCAATTAAGAGGTGGTTCCACGCTCCTCAAAACTATCACTCTTACGATCAGATTCCTTGCTTCCGGATGTAGCTTATCGTCATACCCGGGACTATTATCGCATAGACGAAACTTTAAGCCTTTCACTACTCTATCGCTATCATATGTCAACTATTCGGACGATTTACATTCCTTAGTTCCGCCAGGTCAGACCTTTACAGCTAGAACCCGCCATGTCATGTTCACGCTGGCAAACAATCCCCATACACTAGGTCTTCCTTTGATAACGAGCAAGTGTCACTCACAGAACATCAGAAATGTTGCTTTGTGGAACGGACTCTCAAGAGGTTGCTTCTCTGACAACTACAACCAAGATCTTCAAGCCAAGGCTCAACCAGTATGTATCCTGCACACCCTTATAGTATGCATTTTTTCTTCCTACTCCCTTACAGAAATCTCATTCAGTAACTTTTCATTGAGTAGCCCTTCGGCTTTTTTAATGGGTGAAATATCTTGTTCTTTATTTTGTGCTACATTCCTTCAGGACGTTGGTGATCATGGCTCTCTACTATTTCCTGTTCTTTATAGCTCTTAATAAATGTTATGTATTTGCTATCTCTCCTAATTCCTGTTCTGCTATCCATTTACTCAAGCCCACTAGGAAGATTCTGCATTGTTTTCCTCTTGCCTTTAATCTTTCTTGTGAGTAACACAAATTTCAAACTCTCTTTTCGCATTGCGTGTCCTAGAAACTTCAACTGCGTCTTCCTGATGAGTCTTCTGCTTGTATTCCTTTGCCACACGTTCGGTCCATGGTGTTCTCAGCATTCTTCTGTAGAACCATATTTCACTGAACAAAAAAGTCAATTTGGATTGGGAATCACTGCGTTGGAGACTTTTTTTTATTCTTCTAGAGAGTAAATAAAAATCATTAACTGATTCTAAACTAATTCTAGCCATTAAAAAACCATTAAAAAACCGTTAAATTCATTCACTTCATAGCAGTTACTGATCACTAATCATGAAAAAAAGAGGAGATAATTTACGAAAGAACTCCTATAATAAATATAATGAAGAATTGTAGTAATTAGCAAGCAGATTTTGAAAACCTTCCAAATCGAGTTCAATACTCACTAAGTATAGTTTCATGCCAATTAGGATCTTGCTCAAGCTATGGGTTAACCTTTTCGTTAGCAAAATGCAAACTTACTCACAGTCAATACCACAAGCACGCCTAATAGTGTCTTACTGCACTACAGGTGAATGTATGGTTACGCTTACACAATAATCTGTCCTCTGATTGGTTGCTCAGTTACTTCAGCGTCGTGCGACTAGTTCTTTGTAAATTAAGTATTTTTTCTAATATCTACTAATTTGTAGAACATTAATAATCGTAGATAGGTTGAAAAAGCCTGAGGTAACCAAAGTATCGAACGCTTTATCGTACTATCTACAGATGTCCGGTTGGATATTCTTTAATGTACCGTATCAGGAAAATAGTCTATCATTGCTTTCGACGATTCCCTCACTTTTGACATTCTTACCATCTCTCTTTGTCCCAGTTCGGCCATGCATTCACGCAAATATTAGGTTGGTGCAAAAACAATGTCGTTTTTTGACGTTCAACTTAACGTCAAAAAGCGACATTATTTTTTCACCAACCTAATAATAAAGTAATTCTCCGTTTCATCATGGTTTTATTACTTTCAATATGATCTGTGGGTGGTAGATTTTCCAGGCGCTATTTCTGCTTAAATAATTCAGCCTTGATTAGGACCTCCAGTATTTTATCAAAAAAAGGTAGACGGCTCATAGACCGAGAATTGGAAGGGTCAGACGGTTCACCCGATAAAGACTGGAACAACAGATGATGATTTTCAACGGACAGGAAAGCAAGAGACAATGAGGCATTTATTATACAATTTAAAGAAAACAGGAGCCAGTCCAGGAGTACACTTCTTAAGAAAAATAGCAGGACAGTCAAGTCCACGTGTTTTGTGGGGATCAATAGACGAGAGCAGAAACCATAGACGGTGTGTCTGTATATAACGCAATAGAGACTCAATTGTAAGTTGAAGGTTAGGCAAGGATAACAAAGAGTCAAGAGTAGAGTTTAAAGAGAATTTATCGGCGAAACATTTAGCTTTATCAATAGAACATGTTAACACCACAAATTGATTGAAGAGAAGAGGAATAGAAAATATTGTATTGAATAATACAATATTACAGAGCCGCCAGTCAAAGTTGTTAGATGCAACACAGTGGCTCATTCTCTTAGCAAGCAAAGATTAACTCCTTCGAGAAGTCGTTTACATTTATTACGTGCTGCCACAAAGAAGTGTCTCTTGTGATCAGAACTGTCACGCTGGTACAGGCGGAAATAGTGGTTACCTTTGGCTATAGCAGCAGAATAGTGTCAACCATGGAGAAGATTGAAGTTTCGCCTGGTATTTTCGAGAAGGAATAAAAGTATCTATGCCGGTTTTGACCCAAGAAGAAAATTCGATAGTGCAATTCTCAGTAGGATGTTAAAATATGCCAATCCAAAGAAGAAAGTCACTTAGTGAATACTAATCAGCATACTCGTAACGAAAAGAGGTCTTATGAATAGGAGGTGCCTATCTAATAGAGGATTGGAACGAAATATCAATAGATACGACAGAATTATCCTAGTTACCAAGAGGATAATGTTGGGAAGCTCGACAAGCCCTAAGAGAACAGATAAGAAATAAATCAAGTAACGAATCATGTTGTTCATATTTATTAAGGAAGCCAGTATGGAAATCCATAACTTCCTGTCCTTTGTAACCTTAGTAAAGTTTTTTGCTATCTTTCTTAATCCGTGTTCTGTCAACCATTTACGTTAAACAGGTTATGCGCTGTTTTCCTGTTCCTCTTGCCTTCAATAGGTTCTTTGAGTGTCAAGTTTTCCAAGCCCTCTTTTCTCATTATACACCCTAAAAATGTCAGCTGTCTTTTTTTGATATTAAATATTATTTTACGTTTTCTTTTCATTTCCACTAAAACTTCATCGTGGCCCACGTGGTCTTCTCAGCATCCTTCTGTAGAACTACATTTCTGTCACATCAAGTCACTTGTCCATCTGTGATGAGATGGTCATTGCCATTAGAAATGCAAAAATAATGAAAAATGAATGGAAGAAACTTAGAACATATTTATTGAGTTCAATGGACTTCTTCCACATAAACATATATAGATTTTCTTTCTAAAATACTCATTTTTTTAAGCATTTCAGTCAAGAAAAGCGGGAGTGCCACTAGCACGCAACTGGTTACAGAGAGTGGGAGGAGGAGTAAAGAGTTGTAATATAGGAAAGGATGAAGAGAAAGACGGGGAATAGATCAAAGATGTCGATTGACATTGCATTTGAATAATTGGAGATTATAGCTATCAGGGAATCAAGTAAGAGGAATGGAGTTCCACAGACGGAAAGTGCGAGACATGAAGCTATTGGAGTAGAAGAGACGACTACATTTAACTGTTTCGACAGTGAAAGTGTGGAACTGAGATGCCAACGTAGTAGCCTGTTTAAAGGCATGCAGTTTGGGAACCAGCGAAAGTTGCTGGTCGGAGCAGTAACCGTGAAAGAATATATAGAAAAGACACAGGGAGGCAACGGCACGTCTGTGGAAGAGTAACTGTAAACGTGATGTTAATCACATTGCATATCCGTCTCTGGATTTTGTCGAGGACCTTAAGACTAACAGCGGGGGCTTCATATCATATATGGCAGCAGTGTTCCATGCAAGGCGAATGGTTGATTTATAGATTTGAAGGATAAGACACAGAGAACCAGCTTTAATCCAACGAGAGTCGGGAGTGTTTGTTTTTGCAAGATTACTAGCAAAAATAATCAGTCTACAAATTCATTGTCAGTACATTAAAATATGTATGCACAAACGATAAAAATTACAATTCCCCAACTTGGGTAGCATATAAAGAGGGGCTGGTGTATTTAGTATCGGCATGAAAAGCGAAATCGGCTAGTCGAGTTCGAATCATGGGTTAATCTGTAATCTTCTTTTTTTAGACTAATGGCCTTTGGAAGAGCACGAACCCATCTCCCGTCTTAGTTATGGCGATAAACTATATCCGCGTCCAACAGCAAGGCCTCTGATCAAGAGGTTTTGAGGAGCATGGAACCACCTTTTAATTGCTGGTGGTAGAACCTGTTAGGATCCCAACTATGGGTAAATAGTTAACCCCCACCCAAACCGGGGTCAAAATATTGTGTAAGTGTAAATATAGGTTTAATACTAAAAATACTTTGTAATGAATTATTACCAGCAATAAATTTCTGGGAAAAAATATATTCCTAGCTATACATTTTTCAAGGAAAAAAAAAAGCTTACCTGCAATAAAATTTGTCGGTATTAAATAACCGATTTCGGTTGATAGGCCGTAAACCAAACCAAACCAAACCAAACCAAACGAGCCCATCTCTTCTCCCCAAAGCAATGGGAGACCAGGATAGGCTAGGTTCTGTCATCTTGGCACGCATCCAGTCTCAGGGAAGAAAAATTTTTGAATTCGCAACCATGGAGACTGTAACAGGAAACCAAGTCATTATTTTCCACAAGAATGAATGATAACTGACAAAAAGATTCTGTGGAGAGATGTGATTGTCTTCGAAAGGGACAAGGCGTTAAACAGACGATACGATATATAAGCTAAGTTTTAGGGGCACCTCGAGGCGGTGTAATGGTTAGCAAGCTTGTCTCGCTAGAACAATTACGACTGAATAGTAAGTTCAATTCTCACTGGGTGCCTCTCTACTTTCGGCCTTGTGCCACATCTAAGCTACACTTGGAAAATCACTATTTGGGCACCTCGGCGTGGTGTAACGGTCAGCAAGCTTGTCTTGCTAGATCAGTTACGACTGAAAAGTGAGTTCGTTCCTCACTAGATGCCTCATACTTTCGGCCTTGTGCCACATCTAAGTTACGCTTAGAAAATCAATATAAGCTAAGTTTTAGTCGGTTATAAATCTATGCAATACGTGCTTAAAAATCGACTTTTGAACTTAGGAATTGAAGTATTTTGTAATTATAAAATCTTCTCAACTCAATTGCTGCAAATAGGAAAAAAAGAAGACTATTTTTTTTCAGTGACTTATTTGACGGTCTGTTAACGCCCAAAGAAGATTTTTTAAAAATATGGCTTGAACAAGATTTTAAAAAAAAAAAAGTCAGGCATATTTTGGGGTACGTGTCCAACCGAGAACTTGTCATCGCTTAATATTATTTTAGCAAATTTGTAACAACTTCAATAAATTATACTGGAGAATTGGCAAATTTAAATTTCTAAACTAGTACCTAATTCGCTTGTAAATGTACTTGTAAAATCATTAATTTATCATTGCTGCAGAAGAAAAGTGTCGAAATACTAAATGACGAAAATGATAAAGGACAAAAAACAAAAAGAAAAAAAAAATCACCGAAAAATTCATTGTAGCCAACAAAATTTCATTATTAACTGTGGAGTTTTATGGGTTCATGTATTGTACTGAAGTCATCTAGACATTAAAATAATTAATTACCAAATTGAAAAACATATCAGGTGACAAAACTTCGCTAGAAACAAGGAAAAGAGTACTATACTGTTACGTGATATCTGTCCTCCTGTATAGAAGTGAGTGCTGGACAATCTCCTCATATATGAAGAAGAGACTTGAAGCAACAGAAATCTGGTTCTACAAAAGGATACTGTGGATAACATGGACCGGACATGTGAGCAAAGACGAAGTATTAGGGAAAATGGAAATAAAAAGGAAACTTATACTTAACATTAGGAAGAGATAGTTGAGGTTTCTATGGTTACTGAGGAAGGAGGTCTTGGAAAATCTGATACTTACAAGAGAGTGAAGGCAAGAGAGTCAGAAGAAATGCTTAGTGAGCTTGACTAAATGGATAGCAGAATAGAGTTTAAGAGAAATAACAGAAAGACAAACTATATTAAGTGCTACATGAAATTGTGGAGAGCCATTATCGGCACATAAAGAAGAAACGCGAAAGAAATATATCCTATTTTATTATATTCGCTCACAGCAACAGGAGTGAAAAATGTTGGATCCGTAGAAAAAAAAACAACTATTTTTCCCGCCAATGAGAAGATGTTATCAGTATTTGCATTATTTACGGTTAACCTGACGTAATTTTCTTGTTTCATATTAAGCGGAAATCTGGAAAAATGGCGTCTTTCATTAAAATTCACACGAAGTAAAAATATCGTCATTAATTCTTCCATCAGTCAATCAGATTCCATACGTGATACACAATTGGGCGATAGTGTCTATTTCGATTCATGAGTGACAAGTCAGAAATTTTTTTTTCCGTAGTAGGTTAGCGGCTTTTTTCTGCAGCAGACTGGTTGCCAAACAAGGCTATAGGGCCCAAGCAATCATAGCTGGGAGGGGGAAGTGGCGGATTAACACTTTTTCCAATGGCATTTTCGCGAAAGTGAATGTAAGGACCTCGACTGGAATTCGAACGCAACTCTCCGATTTCTCATTCCGAGCCAATATCCATTACAGCACAACGCACATCTAATTCTTCCTAGCGGCAACAAATTACATTCATTAGCCTTCATCGATGTTTGCTGAATATTTCAGGAGACCAAAAAGTGAATGTGAACATTGTTGCACAGTGAATAATGAGTTTTTAGCACTTACGATGGTTCATACCATACCATGCCTTATATAGTATATGGTATTACAGGCCCAAATTCTTAGTAGTGGTGGTGTGTGAAAAGAATTAACTTGAATTATACTGGTATCGGTTGTCGCTTACGACGAAATAAATTGGAGGCATTAATTTTGGAACATTTCTCGTATTCTTCGGAAACGAATCAGCCATTGAAATTATTGAATTTATTAATTGTCTTTCTAAATATTGTTATTTTTATTTACATTCATTTAGTTAAATAAATATTCATATATGATTTAATGTTTAATAAGTACTGGAAAAATTCTCCGTAATGAAAACATAACGTCTTTTGAATTAAAGCTGTCAATAAACAACAGCTTTAAGGAATATTCTTTCTGTCGGTCTCTTCGAAGATAAGACATTTAGATAATATTGGTATCAGGCACAGACAAGAAACTGCAGGAACTCTTAGAGAAGTGCTAGTAAATGAATTTAAGAAGAAATAATTAAACATCAACTGTAAGAAGACAGAATGTACGGTTTTCTTGTAACGTCAGGTTTGAAAGCAGAGATACTCAGTATAGCACAGCCCACATAAGGTTAGAAAATTAATTAAGTAAATACATAGAAATAGAAAGGGGCGTAAGACAAGGATGTCTTCTCACCGGATTCATTCAACGTTTACAACGAATCGATCCTATGAAGTCCTACTAGGATTGATTATTGGTGGACACAATTTTAACTTAAGACATTTAGATAATACTGACATCAGGCACAGACAAGAAATTACAAGAACTCCTAGAGAAGAAATAGTAAATGAACGCAAGAAGAAATAATGAAACATTCAATTGTAAGAAGACAAAATGTTGTCAGCAAAAGTAATAGTCTGAGATGTGAACTACGAACTGGAGATTTGTTTTAATCATTTCACGCCCTGAGTAAGGCGATAATGCCACGGAGACGTAAGCGGCTACTTATAGTGAAAGAGAATCAAAAGACTTTAATGAGAAGAAAGGACGATAAAAGAACAAGTTTCAGGAAGATAGAAGATGGCGATTGATTTTGCATTCAATTACCAAAATCAAAGAGAGTCTTTTGCTGGAAACTGAGACGCGCGGATACAAAGGTGCATAAAAAAATATAGTTTGGAAAAGTTAAGTGTTACGAAACAGGAAAATTTCGTTAGAAACCAATAAAAGAGTGCTGAAATGCAATGTAATAGCAGTCCCCTTATATGGCAGTAAATGCTGGACAATCTACCTACAGATGAAGAAGAGACTTGATACAACAGTAATGTGGAACTGCAGAAAGATGCTGAGAATACAATAAACCTGTGATTAATGGCTGGTTAATTTATTGTTGTAAACGTGTATATGGAGAGAGGACGTGTTGCATATGATAAATATATGTAGAATAGATAATCGTTAACTGACGTCTAACTTTCATAGGTTAAGATTGTAGTGACCAGGGAAGAATCCTATTGGGAATTCGCTTCACATCCTCTTTTCCATGTTCTACTTTTCAGTTGATTAAAGTTTCATGTTTTTATTGATTGATTGCTTCTCTTTCTATGGCTAATCAAGACTTTGCAGGTTATTTGAAGCTAGAAAATATTTTTAGGCTGTAGGAATTTTGATTTTTGAGAGATAATAATGATTTAGCGATACAAGTCTTGCGAATTAACCCATAGCTTGTGGGAGAAATGGTGGATACACACCTCCTCCAAAAGTATTTGCACGTAAGGGAATATAACCGAATCTGACAGTAATTATCCATTAGAAAATCTGTATATCCAAGCTTACAGCGTGTCTGGTATTCCGAAGTAGTTACTTATCTATAGGTAATGTTGCTTAACTTCACTGAGCATACGGAAAGCGGTGTTTCAACGTGATGTTCTCGTAAGCTTAAGGTTTTAAGGATGAATGAAAAGTTAAACGGATGAAGAATTCGTATTAATGTATTAGGTTGGTGCAAAAATAATGACGTAATAATGTCGTTTTTTGATGTATTTTTAACGTCAAAAACGACATTATTACGTCATTATTTTTGCACCAACCTAATAAAAAGTAGTTTCGAATTTATACAATGTTTGATATGGATCTGTTCCAAACTCATTTTAAAGGCTAACACTGATATTGGATTTATCAACTCTGATATTAAGTAATGTGCAAAAGAAATGAAAATGCATTACGTAAAGATTCTTATTTTAAATTAAATATTGCAAAAATACCCCAAAATTGATGCTGGGAAATATTGCACACGACTGTCTTCCCAACCTAATATATTCCTATTTTTTGATGAGAAACATTTTTATAAGTATGACGTTTGTTATTTAAAAAAAAAATATAATGAAAAATGGTAGATTTGCAAAAATGATCGAAATATATATATATAAAAAAAGGAAAGCGATTAATAATAATAATAAAAATAAAACTAAAAAAAAAACAATATCTTTGTTTATACGTAACAGAAACGATGAGATCATTCAGATGTCCTGAGTTGGTGGTGAAAATCATTTCATGTGGTTGCGTATATGGTTATCTCGAAACGATCAAAGTTATATTGATATATATATATATATATATATATATATATATATATATATGAGCAGACAGAATGTGTTTGTTTTGTTTTAATTGGATAGTCTTCTTCTATTTTGGGTGCTCATTACCATAATTCCGAAATCGGTTACTTTAATTGTTATTATAAAATCTCTGAAAAAGAATGCACATTATATGAAAGAAACTCTATATAAAAAAAATGATTTATTTTCTGTACACAGATAATAAATATCCTCCGATAAAATCGATCTTTATTCTGTGAATCTTTCTGTTCCATAGTTTATTCAAACCTGGGTTAAAGGTTACTTTTTTTATTTTTTCGTAGTGAGAAATGATTATATACGAAGTGTTTCTACTAAAGAATCTATCTTACATATTTATAAGTCTACTATTCGTCCATACTTAGAATATTGCCACATATGGTCTGTTTCTCATACCATATATTTAGAAATCTTAGATAAAATCCAAAGAAGAATCAGCAGTATCATTGTTCCTCAACAGACATCTCGGATTCAGTTACTTTTGCATCGGTGTAATGTAGCTTCCTGTGCTTTTTCTATGAATATTTTAAGGTAAATGTTCTGAGGAACTGTACTCTATGAATAAAAGCGTAGTATTAGATTAGTGGTAAGATCGCATCATTTTACAGTTGAAATAGCCAGATGTAACCGTAAGTTCTATGATAACAGTTTCTTCACACTTCTCGCTTGTGAAACTCTCTTCCAGATTCTTGCTTTCTAGTCAAGTTTGACTTTCAAGAATTTTGAACACAAAAAATGGCTGAAAAATTTTACCACCAAAAGAAAATAAAAAATAAGATGAGGCAATTACGTCAATTATGAAATACCAAAAACCACACATCGTAAAAGTCATTTAATTTATAATTATCATTACAAGAATTAAAGTATATTTTATCAAAGGTTTTTTTTTCTTTGATAGGCTATACAAATATGTTTAGGGAAGCAAAGCATTCAAGACATGTACAAGAATAAGATTAAAACGCTATCGTGCTTCCCACCTTTAGATGTGGAGTCGAATCTTAGGCCATTATCAACGCCACTTACTCAAGCAATTCCATCAACGTTGCCTGACTATCATTCTCAAGTTGCATTAAAGTAACGTTATCACAAAATATTCATGTCAATATGGCCACAAACATTGCTATTATGCTGCAGAAAACTAACAAGCAAGACACATAGCGGAAAAAAACTACATTTTTAAAAAAAATAATATCTGTTTGGCGAACTGGACTCTGGTAATCAGGGAAATAAGATACACTAAAAAGATATATGGTCACCTTAAAAGAACAATCATTACATGTAGGATAAACTCCAGACTGGTTGTCTGAGGCAGTTGAAAGTAAGAGATGCATAATGACTTAAAACACACCAGTCAACTGATCTTTCTAGAAGCTAACCTCAGAGCATAATCTGAAAAAAGGAATTGACACTAATCAAAAATACGACTTCACCCGACTTATCGTGAAGTTGAATCAGAAAGACATGCCTCTATCTCGCGGGTCAGGTTAGAAACTGGATAGGCTAATACAGACGTAGAAAATCTTACTAAATCCGCGTTCGTTTTGTACTTATCGTTATTGAAAATGTCAAATAATCTTCGACTTGGATCAGTCTAACACTTTCCTTTAAGAATATTCAGCCTGCTACTTGATATAAATTATTCACATTCTCATAGTGAATACTCAATCTCGTTTTATTCATCAAGTACTTGCAGTTGTCGTGTCTAATGACGTCAGTTGTCATACAACGCGAGCCAAGTTCTGTTCAAGGAAATTGGTATTCCTGTTAAGAGCCAAGATCAACTCTTCTCATTTTAGGAAATTCAGCTCTGACCTATAATAGGGCATTGTTCTATCGAATAAGAAAACCCTTACTCCCTCGCCAAAGATATTTACTCTGAACTGAATTCAAAATAAAACATCCTGGTCGATGAGTAGCATATGGCTTTTGGACACAGGCCAAAAGTACCGCTAATACCATGGCAGCAGAGTGCAAAGAATACGAATTCTTTAATAAACATAGTAATCAAAACGAAGACGAAATATTGCCTAGTTGGTGAGGTTGGCTTACAACTTTGTGCTAACTAGTTACTCAGAAAAAAAGGCTCTTTCAATGAGAGCTCAATTTTTTAAATTTTAAATTTAATCCGATAAAAGAGCGTTACTGAATGAACTGTGTTATAAGTTAATAGGAGATACAAGGAAGTTCAAGAATAAGAGAATAAGGAGGCTAGATAGCATTTGAACCTTGGCTTGAAGAGATTACGATTGTAGTGTTCAGGAAACCAATAACTTTAGAATTTGTTCCACAAATTGGCAGTTCTTGGGAAGTTCTCTAAGAAGTCGCTACTGCCATATATTTAATTTATTTTTTACTAAATGGTTAAATTCTGACAATATTTCTACTGCAATCCCATCTAGTTTTCTAGTTCTGTCTATTTTACCAGAGCTCATATTACGTATGATTTTGTGTATTAAAACCTCATACGTAACATGGGCTCTGGTTACTAAAATTACGGAAATTAAAATAATTCAAAGCAACGTCTAAATTCTAAATTCTAAATTCTAATACGACTGACTTAAACAGTTGTATGATGACACAGTTTAAGAGCAAATATAATAAGTGAGATGAGATGAGAAATTCAAAATAAAATACCTTAACGCTTTTCTTTCATTTGAAATAAAAAATATGATTCGGTTACGTAGATGTGGCATTGTGTGTGCTAGTAGTAGAGGTCTGCGCTGGTTGGACTAAAGAGTGGAAATCAACTGAACATTTGATGTGAAAGAGATAGAGTTGGGATAAGCTTGCAGCTGTGTGTTTGTGAGAAAGAGGTTGTAGAAGGGAATATAAGTCAGCCTCTACAATACGGCGCAAATGATTTTGAATTATAGTAAAGTTTGATAGAATGTGTCAATTGGTTTCCAGCCTAAAAATGGCAGCAATAATTCATTCTTTCTCCATTCTGACCCTTGCAATAATAATTCTTGCTTTTTTTAAAAAAAATTTATATTGATTTTCTAAAGCCTGTCTAAACGCTTAATGAATGACTGCTTCTTTGGGATTTACTGGGTCCGTTCCTTTGAAGCCATTTTTGATCCAGATTTTAAGATTCTCATTAATTACAGACGGTAATTATTTGTGTATGTTTTTCAGTAATTAGAATGTAAATGTTTGGTTATGTAGATCGTGATCTGAATTCTAAAACTCTTATTTTGAGTAGGTTAACATATTTTTACAATGATTGTCGCCAATTAAGGTTAATGTATCTATGAGGTGGCGGGAATCTAGGCTGATTATATATAGATATACATAGTCCGGAAAGTGAGTACTGGGAAAATCCAGCCTATATTTTGCAACAGTATTTTATTTTTGGTCTCATCTGTCCCTTGACAACAACAGAACAGAAACACAAATGATAACTATAGACAGATGTTATATAAT
>CAHIKZ030002223.1:2042500-2087500 GCA_903632075.3 Acanthosepion pharaonis | reverse complement strand
CAATGAGACTGTTGTGCTGCTGATGACACAGGAACACACATAATCATTTATTTAATATTAGTCTGCTGGATATAGTTGCTTTCGGATGCATCCAGTTCGAAAAATCTGAAAGTTTGTCAAGTACATATCCATTCAGCATTCACTACCATAGACGAAGAAGAGTCTTGAGACAACCGAGATCTTGCTCTACAGAAGGATGCTGAGAATAGCTAAAACGAAGTGTGTAAGCAACAAGGATGTTTTAATGAAATCGGAACAAAAAAGAATACTAATTATTAAAATCAGAAATAGCTAAAATCTATGGGCCACATAATGTAGAAAGAATGCTTATAGAATTTGACACTCACAGGTCATATCCAATTCCAAGATAATACAGTTGGGCAACGGACCAACTACTCGACAAGCCTGTGTGAATGAATGAGAGAATAGGGAAGGAGAGTGATGGTAAAAAGAGCTAAAGGGGATAGGAATCTGTAGGGCGCCATCATCGCACATGGCCTGAATGGTCACGGGGCAGAGAAGAAAAATATATTTATGCCGAGATCAGCACTTCTGCCACTGAAGAAATGATCTGCCTGCTTGGGCCAGGTTAAATGAGCCAGTTTCCATTCTACGGTCAATGAAAATTCTACATCTTCATAGAGGAGGGTTGGTGGATACGAACGACAGAATGACCTTTGTGCACGTCCCGCCAACGTAAAGATGTCGATAAATACCGATCATTTTAGATCAGTTTTTCATTCGAAGCATCTCCCTCATTGCACTAAAGAAGCAGGATAACAACTCCGTAATGACAGTGGTCACATGGACAGGCTAGTCTGGGATCATGGTTCACATGTACTCGTATTCGTATCTATCTATCTATCTATCTATCTATCTATCTATCTCTGTCAGACTGTTCCTATCTATCTATCTATCTATCTATCTATCTATCTATCTATCTATCTATCTGCAACTGTAGTGGGGGCTGAGCATGTAAAAATTTACATCTGATTTTTCAATTGTTCTGTTAATGTTCTTACTGAACAAAACGTTAAAAACATTATAAATTTTAAACCTCTAATTTTTGTTTCCACGCATTTCATCTGACATATATTGTTCGGGTATGTCATATCAGTCACACACACACACACACACACACACACACACACACACACACACACACACACACACACATATATATATATATTAAAATAATAAGAAAATTAATTAGTAATTAAATTCTAATATATTTTAATATTTGTATTGTAAATACACCATATAGTCTATTAGAAGGAGCATGGTATTTTAAATCTGTAGGAATAAAATTTAAATATTAATAATATTACACATATTCAAATGAACCTTTCAGAAAATCTTTGCGTATAAAAATATGAATTCAGCGGATAAATAAAAATACCCAAATTTTTTGGTCATTTGAAACCCAGACGACGTGCTGAATAATGGATGTCTATCTTTGCGAGCAGGCACACCAACCCACCAAAACTTAACCAGACTTTGTACGTAACATATATTGGATACATAAGTTGTCTAGGAAAATTAAAACCCAATCACCTTTAATCAAAATAGATTGAATTTTCCTTAACCATAACAACTCAAAATATTAAGTTTGTCTGCGCTTATAAATTAAGTAGTATTTTTTAGAAAGTTATTCGTAAAATCGTTTGGCAATGGAACGAAACTCTAGATTTTAAGTTTTGAAATATAAAAATTTCTGTGTAGCGATGCAATCTTATTTTTTAAAAAAGAAAATAATTATAATATAATCATATATATATAATTTATATATATATATATATATATATATATATATATATATATATATATATATATATATATATCAAAACAGGTTTGATAAAAGGGACCGACTATAACACGATCCCTGGCCGTGTTGAAGCTGGTTATCTAAAGTAACAATCTTCTCCAGGTCCAAAGGTAGGCTACACCTCGGTGACGGTGGCTTCTTTCCTTCACCGGGGTGTGTCTAGTTCAATGTATTTACTTGTGAAGAAGTCATGAGTTCTGAAACACAAACAAAATGACGCTGTTGAAAAATTATCACCAATTTAATTACAGCTGAAATGTAAAAACAAATCGTTCAGCAGCTAATTCGTTTCAATTTGTTTCTTACTAAACTTGAGGCACTTAGAGACGTCTAATCTAAGTGATGCGTTATTGCTAATGTCTTAGTGGTTATTAACATGTCTGGCTGATGAAAGGCTTGGTTGAGAGCCTCCAATAGCATTGTCGCTGATAGACGCGCGCCTCGACGATTCTGTGCAAACGGCCTTTCCGATTACTTTCTCTCATTTCTGTCTAGGCGTATTTCGCTTATTAGAACTACAGACTCCCAAATGGGTGTAATTAATTAGATTCTCGGACAAAGAACCTCTTTTTAGAAAAAAAAACAAAAAACTGATGATAAAGTACTTTTCGTTATTAGTATGGATATTTAAATTTCAAACATTACATTAAAATTAACGAAAATATGACGAATAGGTTTCTAAATAAACAAACACTAGAGCGATCGAAAAAATGTGAATTGTTTACTCTTGGCAAACTCATTACTCATGTCATGCCAACTTCCTAGGAGTTATGGAGTTAGGCTCGGGGTGTCAGTTATACTGAATATTGCTAAATCATTCTTAGTTTAATTTCGGTTCAGACTCTTCCGAGGATCTCTTTCTAAGTATTTGATGGGGTTTAAACCGGACACTTCCCCATCAGACTCCAATTCGATTAACTACAATTCCATATTTTCTTTTAGTATCTCAAATCCTTTGCTCAGAATTATCAACTTTTTACTGACTCACGATGCAAACCATTTCCCATGCAATGGTATGACTCAATATATACTAACTGATCGAGTCATACTAGTGCATGGTATGACTATTTTAATCAATTTGTATAAAAATACCGACTTTGAAGACGGGTTCCTCACATAAAAACAAAGAAAAAAGTCCATATAATCATATGTCCGCAAATCTTTCATTTTTGAGTTATTAAGTTTAATGGTTACCGTAGACGCTGTTAAATGTACAATCCAAGATACAATCCAAAAATACTTTTACTAACTTTGAGGCAGGCTTCCTCCCATAAAAACAAAGACAAAAGTCCATATAAACATATGTTCACAAGTCCTTCGTTTTTGAGTTATTAAGTTTAACGAAAGTTTCCTCGAGATGGTGCTGTGTTTCTAGGTTATATTTGTCATTCTTGAACATTCGTGACTAATCTGTCTTCAACGTTCAAGCTGTGTAGCAGGGAGTTAACTGAGAAGTGTTCCGTGTAACCATGGCAGGATATTTCTATTGTGAGCAGGAAAATATAAATTTTACATATATGGATGCGAGGCAGCACGACGGTATCAGATTCTGTTTCCAGATTGAAGTCACCCAAGTCATCCAAACTTTGCTGCTGTTTCTCGTCGCGTCCCTGAGACAGGATCCGTGGCACCAGAAACTATGAATTAAAGATATATATATCCTCTCGTTGTTCTGGTGGCGCCAGACCATATATGGCAACGGTATTCAGTGGATGGACAAATGGTATATTTCTAGCTGTGGAGGATGGAATCAGACGAGAAAAACCTCCTAGCACGACACAGAGAACCAACCTCTTTCATTGTGTTAGATGTAGCTATTGATTCAATGTAGTTGTTTCACCTCAGGTCAGTGGAAAACACGACGCCAACAAGGCGCAGAGAGGCACTCTCGTGAAGTAGAACATCAAACATGCTGATAAGGACAGTTTCTCTATGGTGGTTAAGTGAGAGCGGTTTCGTTTTGGAGGCATTAAAGTTTGCAAGCCATTTCCTGCCTCAATAAATAATTGATTACAGTTCAATTTCGACACCAACGACCAAGTTAACTTTATTAGCATTGTCGGATTAACTATTGAGACAGGAGTAAATAATAGTGCCGTCTGTACAGATTCCTACTTTGGAACTGATGATATCGGGAAGGTCATTGATGAAGGAAACAGTGTAGGACCCAGGATAGAGCCTTGGGGGTCACCGGCATTCGTATGAAAGTAACTGGAAGAGAACCCGTTCAGGATGATCTTCATTTCCCGATTTGATAGGAATGATTCGATTAAATCATATACTCGTCCTGTAATACCGTAGCCCGGAATCTTACATAGATGACCAGCATGTGGAACGCCTGGAATATCTAGACCAACAGCTCGAGTTTCGCCGTTATTATCAAGAGCTTGGTATACATATTCAATTATGACTTATTAGCGTATCAACGTTAGATCGGGCAAAGCGTAAACCATATTTGTTGTCAGAGAAAGGATTAATGGAGGAAAAGTGCTTAACCACTTCGGCATTGATTAAAGTCTAGAAGACTTTGGCGAAGTGTGGTAGGAGTGTTTGATAGTTAGATAGGTCAGAAGGATCTCCGGCATTCTTAAAAACAGGGACGACAGAAGAGGACTTCCAACAGGCTGAAAAGAAAGACAGTAGTTGTATAGTTTGGAGTGAACTGGAGTCAGCTCGGGAACACATTTCTTTAGGACTGCTGATGGTATCCCATTACCACCATTTGCTTCATGAGAGTCTAATCTAGAAATGATGCCCGAAACCAACGATGGCGTTATGCATATAATAATCAGTAGAGTCTCAGTTCTAGGGGGAAATCAGGTGTGAGCAATCCTTACCTGCTGATGATGTGAAGACTTCGAATTGGTTGAATGGAGGAGGGATTAAAGATTTTCTATTGTTCAGCACACTCTTGAAGGGCCTCCAATAATCTCTTGAATCAAACTTGCGAGATGCAATACGTTATTTAATTCTATCAGCAAACAGCAACTTTGATTCATTGAGGACAGGCTTGCAATCATTACGAGCAGAAACAAAAAGACGTCTGTTGCAATCAGATATGTCACTCCTGTACAGACGGAAGAAGTGATTCCTGTGGGCTGTAGCGGCTGAGCAGTTAGGTGAGAACCAAACAGATGAGCGCGATTTAACCTGGTCATTTCTTGCTGGAATGAACGCATCGATGCCGGCTTTTACGCAGGAGGAAACCTTAGACGCGCATTTGAAACGGGATGATTAAAAATACTTTCCAACGACGTCGCGAAATAAATGATGGAACGAGTTCCAGTACGCATTGATAACAAAGATATTTTGTTTGTAAGAGGTTCATGGCTCGAGGCGGGGAGTGGAAGGAGACATCGCATGAACAGAATTGTCAAGTGAGCAGATCTGGCTAGTGTGACAAGAATCGGAAATGGAGGTAAAACAGAGATCGAGAAGGGAGGCGTTACCGACAGGGTTATTGGGAAAACGCGGGTTTGAATGCCAGATAGGTCAGTGACAGAATGTTCAAGCCACCTGGTATGGTAGGCGTTAAAGTCACGGAACACGAATACGTTTGCAAACGGGTGTAGAGAGATGGCCTTGTCTATATATTATCGGTAATACTATCGAGCACACAAGAGTTTTGAAACGAAGTTTACTGACGAAGATACATATAGGAATGGTTTGAAGATTCAGAGAGAGAGTTCCCTAGCCAACGAGAGATGATCGCGGACATACACTCCCAGGCAAGGCATGTGGACTTTAGATTCCTTTCTAACTAGAGGTAAGTAGGCGGGAATCGATAAATCAATGGAAGGGATTGACGAGTTAAGATTAGTCTCCCTAGTATATCGGTACATTTTCGGAAAGGAACGATTCCACACTACAGAAATTGGTACCGATACCGCGAATGTTGGAGAATTAAATGTTAAGGGATTTAGGCGATTTTTGCTGAGCCGGTTTAGATTTATATTTTTGGTTTTTTATGGTCATGAGTTATATTGGCGCGGCTAGTGTAAAGGTAGCAGTCGGTCATCAAATGTTACATGGGCAGAAAGGTACTGGTGCAACCCGCAACATACTGTGGTCTCGGGGTTGCCAACTTGAGATGCATGCGCCACATGGCACTGCAAGAACCTTGATATTATGCAACTTATTGATCTCAAGACGCTATACAAGAGTTCAGGTTCTTAACTACCAGTCGGGAACAGCAACCAGAAAACTGTCAACCCGGAACCCTCAGTATGGAGAGACATTGCCACAGACTACCCGCATCACAATATATTCCTAAGAGCAACACTGCCAAAGGAAAGGACCCAGGAACCCTTTCTTAAACAAGAAACAAGAGATGTACCGTTACTCTTGTTCAAGCGAAGCGGGGAGGTGTATTGACTGGGTGAGAGGAAGGCTTATCTATTCTTATAAAAAAAAATCAACAGCAAGAATAAACAACAAGCAACAAACAGACGGAAAAATCGATTTAGGGCTTGATATCCACAGAAATTATTCTGGAGAGCTACGCTGAGTGACACAGATGCCTCGGTACAGGATATGCATTTATAGCTCGCTCACGAAAAGACAGTGTATATGCATTTATGTGTATATATATATATGTGTATTAATAAAAGAAAATTAGTGGATTTGGGCATCAGATCATTATTTAAACATATATTATTAAATCTAACAGACAATGCCTGTCTATTATGTCTGATCATGTGCCGTTCTTTGTTTGAATGTTTGATTTAATTTCTGGTGTTTTATTAAATTGGTCCTAAGCTTTCGGCCCACAATAACCCCTTTGAGGATGACTCATGTCAGCCGAAAGCTTAGGACTAACTTAATAAAAAAATATCCAAATGTTGGACAAATTTTATCTTTATTTTCACCAGAAATTAAAGCAAATATTCAAATATTAAAACGGCTCATGATCAGACCTAATAGACATTCATTGTCTGTTAGATTTAATAATATATTTTAAAAATATAAATAAATTTAAATGTTCTTATTCTACAGTGAATTTCGAGGAGAATATATCCATATATTAGAATTTCTAGATTTCTGATTAGTGAATGTAATATCTCTTTTGAGGTTTATATAAGTACATATTTAATTTTTCCCTCTTAATGTTCAACTCCTTGATGTTGAACCTTACATTTAGAACGCTTACAGTCCCATGACGTTGAAAGACTGGTTCTCGTACGATCAACGAAGTTAAGCAATGTAGATCCTAGTCAATACCTAAGTGGGTCACTGCTTGAAAGGAGCCCAGCTGCAAAAGCTTAGATGTGCGGATGGTGTCATGGATAATGGCTCGGAATTGTTAATCGGAGGGCCGAGTTCCAATTCTCGTTGAGGTCATTATATTCAATTAAGCACAAATACCCTTGTGAAATGTACGAATCCACCTTCTCTTCCCCATCTATGTGTTAGATTGCATCACTAAACCATTTTCACCGAAAGATTATCACTATCTAAAAATATTATTTTGCTTTAAAAAACTTTTAAATACTTGATAAACCGTGGAAAACAAATCAATCACTCAACAATTATATTTAGAAAGACTTCTTGCATTGAGATCTACCATTATATATATATATATATATATATATATATATATATATATATATATATATATATCAATGAGATCCAAACAATTTATCTCATACAGATGATCATTTCATCCATAGGAAGGTAGTTTTACGCTGGACTTATCAATGTAAATACATTTACTGAAATGAACAAATTCCCACGTTTCTTCAAAGGAAAAGGAAGGAAAGAAAGAAAAAGAAAAAAGATTATAATGAGAGGGAGTAAGAATTGGCCTATATGCCCTATATTAAAAATTACATTGAACTTACTCTTGTGGATCAGTTTTAATATTTTACATTAATAGGATCTACTTGGATTACTTATCCACGGATCTATCTATCTATCTATCTATCTATCTATCTATCTATATACATATACCCTTGTGCAAATTAATTGATACAAAACGAAAAATTATTTACATAATTATTTACAGTTTTCGTATTTTTCCAATGAAACATGAACCAGCGCACATTTTAATATTTCGTATGGCCATTCCACGAAGTCGTTCCTTGAAGATTGATCACAAATTCTCAAGTGGATTTAAATCAGAAGAATTTCCGGGACAGTCTATCGTACTTTGATTTGCTCACTGGTAAAGCTTCTCAGTGTATTCGTGCAGAGTTACAATTTTCGTACGCTTCCTTGGAGTAACGTAACGTAGAGAATTGGTCGTAGGAAAACTAATCGACAGTTGTGACAATAGTGTCTGGGCGTAATAAAAATTTGACGTAATGACGGATGACTCATACACCTCGAAATTACATTTATGTTACTGCGCACCACTGCAAATGACCTAATCAGAGAAAAACAATTAGAAATCGATTACACCCTGTCACTCTAGTGGGTCTAAAACTTACCGTATGTTGAAAGAGAAAAACTAAAGGGTTTCTTTCAATTAATTTTCAATTATATATATATATATATATATATATATATATATATATATATATAATATTAGTAGTCACAATATATATATATATATATATATATATATGTGACTACTAATATTATCAATATATATATCAATATATATATATATATATATATATATATATTGATAATATTAGTAGTCACAATATATATATATATATATATATATATATATATATATATATATATATATATATATATATAAATTCCCATGAGGATAGATCCAGGTATCACTCAATGTTCAAGACAGAGTAAGTAATATGAACGGCTCAAACACTAATATTCCATGGTTATAATTTATTACATTGTAATCGTAATCACGATCCAATTCATCAGATCTACGCTGGGACCATCTTCTTCCTGGCCGATAACATCAAGAAGATACTTTCCTAACACATCGACCATGATTAGATTCGAACCCAGGTTTCATGGGCATACATCAAACGTTCTACAGGCTCGTGGCCAAGTGTGCAGTAATACCCTTAATGAGCGTAATTTTTTTGTTGTAAATTTTCATTGTTATATATATATATATATATATATATATACTTGAATGGATATACAAAGACTTTGAACACAACATATAGTGTCGGACTAAAGCTGATTTTTTATTGTTAGATCGCATGAAAGAGGTTCAGATTTATCTTCATTTAAAAAGTAATCCATTTTCTTTATATTCTGACAGCTTTCATATGATCGGTTATTTTTAAAATGTTCAAATTTATGGATCTTTGTTTATCGCTTCAAACGAAATAAGCACGCCTTTCTGCATATTATGCTTTTGATTTCGAGAATGTTAAACATGTGCCTTAACTTTATGCAGCACATGCATTGAATGTTCAAACAAGTCATTTCACGTTGCACGCTGTTCCAACAGTATGAACATCGATCAAATCAGCATTTTCTCTATATTTAGAAGAGTCAGATCAGGCCCAAACTGTAATATATGCCGCCATATCTGGACTGGCGCTGTTTAATCCTCACTTTGCAGACTTGATAGAATTCAAAATCGTTTACGGGTCTTCGAGGGGTTGATTCATCTACCACTCTAGAGCCTCTTTCCTCAAAAAAAAAAAAAAAATTCGTTGCAAAGTAATCTCTATGGCTATTTTCGTATGAAATGCGCAAACGTTATATATCCTTTACTTCCACCCGTTCAAATCTAAACCGCTAGAGAACCACACATTGCGTACACAGTGCCAACCCATTTACATTCCCTTCGTATTCCATTGATGAGAAGTTCCACTCAGACATCATCTTCTCCAGAATAGGTATTATGTGGAACAGATTCCTGATTGGATGTCGTTTTGATCGCTATGACTTGTCTCAAGTTCAGTGTCATCTGTTATCTATCATCCAAATTATTACTTCTTCCTCTTTCGTTTTTACAACAACCTAATAACGTAACCCTCTCTACCTTGAGTGGCTGTTGTGTATTGTAATGGGTGAACAATAGTATAAAAATGGCAATAATGGTATACGATAGTCAAAAAATAAAAAAAATATGCTAATACAGAAAATATAGATAGAGGAGTTAGAAAGGGGCATCTTTTTTCTCACCGGATTTATTTAACCTATACAACGAGATGATTGAGCACTACGACGTGATGCAATAGTTACTACTGAGTTGTGAGTTCGATCCTCAAAAGGTACTCTATACTTTGGGTTTGTTCCACATCTAAGTTTCGCTTAGAAAATCACTAATTGGGCACTTTGACGAGGCATAATGGGTAACTCGCTACATCAATTACGATTGAATAGTGAATTCGGTCCTCACTAGGTGGATCATGTTTTCGGCCTTGTGCCACACCCAAACTACGCTTAGTAAATCACTATACAGCAAGATGATCAGAAGGGAACTAGAAGTTCTATCGAGATTTATTATCGGAAGACATAATTTTAACAACATAACACACGCACATGGCGTCATGTTGATGGTAGACTTAGGAAGACTGAAATAACCCTGAGACTAGACAACATAGTAAGTGACAGCAAGATGAAAATACTAACTGTTAATTGTGAGAAGGCAGGAGGCATAATTTAATACAGAAATATCTAGCCATATCATATTCTGGGTATGACAATAAACTACATCCGGCAGCAAGGCTTCTGATTGGAAATTTTGGGCAGCTTGGAACGACCAATTAATTGCTGTTGTTCCCAGGTCCATCCTCACCTGGGATGGATTGAATTGGATTATTTTTAATCCTCACTTGATAGAATTCAGAATCGTTTACGGGTCTTCTAGGGGTTGACTCATCTACCACTCTACAGCCTCTTTCATCAAAAAAAAAATTGTTGCAATGTAATCTCTATGGCTATTTTCGTATGAAATGCGCAAACGTTATACGGCATTTACTTCCACCGGTTCAAATCTAAACAGCTAGGGCATATATTTTTTTAACACGTAATGACGGCTAAAATTCAATTTAGCCGTCATTATTGACTGCAGGATTCCCTGTCTCACATATCAAAATCCCCACTTCTGAACCGAGTAAACAACTTACGAACAGTACTTTCAGCTATGGCACCATATACATAAACGGCACACGCTGTTTTATTCTCGGCAAACGATGAATACACATCTCTTTTCCTTCCAGATACTGTTTTAGCGTAAAACATTTCAAATTCACAGCCAGTATAGACATACATGATAGATAGTCACCTTTCGGAATATATATGTCATAGATTGCAGCTCTGTATAGAAAAATGCTATGGACGTTTGTCCAAACTCAATAGTTTTACTTAATTAATTGAACGTAATTAATTTGTTACCCAAAAGAATTTCAATTAATACAAACAATCTAAATAAATAAAAAGCAAAAGAGGAGAGAACAGTTAAAAATTGAAATCTTCTGTCTTCTAAATAAATAAACTTCAAATTCTGTTCGACCGTGTATCTAAAATCCCTCTAACACGGGCCACCCTTGCTCTATATAGACATATTATACATTTTTGGAATCAGAATGATTCCGCGATTGAAAACCTTCCCTTTATCTGCTGCTTGAATATCCAGCATTGGGATTTAGATGTGGAGGAAACAGTTAAAAATTCAAATTTTAAGATAACTAAAAAAAAAGAAAAATAGTGATTTTAAATGATTTAATTTATATTGAGTTTAAAGTAGCAGAAACATTTTGTGAATTAAAAAATTTCTATCCATCTATATTCTCCTATTTATCTTCTATCTCGCCTAGTTGCGACCTGTTCCAACTAAACAGTCGAACTCTCTGCTTTCGGGCAGAGAGGAACCCGAACGAGGCTCCGCCGAAGGGCAGAGTCTCGTTCGGGGTGGTAGACTGCCCCTGAACCCGTTTATGTGGATTCAAAAAGGGAATATTTTTCGCCGAGTCTACGGGCTCGAAGAACTCACATTAAACCGGCCTTGTGCCACATGCAACCCTCGTGGGGGGTTAGCTAAATATCCCTATCTATCTTCTATCTATTCTTGTAAATAAATAAACAGAAAGTCTGTCTGTCCGTCCGTGTGTCTGAAAACCTTCTAACTCTGGACACACTTACTCTCCATAGACACATTATACCTTTTTGGAATCAGGATGATCTCGGGATTGAAAATCTTTCCTTCATCTGGTGCTTGAATATCCAGGATTGGGATTTGTGTCCAGATGACTTGAATTTTAAAATAACTGAAAAATGATTTTAAAAGTGTTTAATTTATATCGAGTTTAAATACAAAAACTTTGGGAATTTTAAATATTTTGTTTTAAATTCAGTTTAAAATATCTTCCATATCTTTGTAAATTTAGGAAATCAATTTTATTTCTTTAAAATGGTAAGGAATCAAAATTAAAGTATAGTGACGTGAGGTTTTGAAGTTCTATGGAATTTGTGATTTGCAAAACTCAGTTTTTAACCTGAATCGGAATTTCGGTTCAAATTAGTCTTTTCGTCGGAAATGGACTTACAGCCCGAATCAGAGTTAAAGGGAGATTTTGAAGTTTCATGGAGTGAATTGTGGAATTCAAATTTATTTCATCAAAATTATCATTATTGTTTTCTAAGGTCCACTTAGGAGTCACGGTGGAGTAACGGCTTGGATTGCGGTAATTGGAGAGTTCGAATTCCAATCAGATCCATTACATTCATTTACGTGCTAATACTCTTGAAGAAGCCATGAATCCTCTTCTCGCCTCGGTAAGTAGCAAACATATCGGGTTCTATAGCCTTGGATGGCAACTGGTTTACCGCAGAAAGAAATGGCAACATACTGCTGGAAAGAATCTGCCTCGTCAGTCAGGTACCAAAAGATACATGATTGCCTAAGGGTGTAACATGCAGTGCACATAACTGACTGAAGGTCCAATTACCCCTCAGCAAGAAATAGATTAAAATTCCGTACGCTGTGCAGATTTCAAGCTAATAATAAAAATTGTATTAATTCCCAGAATCTTCATGTCAAGTTAACCACGAAACACTTAGAAATATGCAGAATTATTAGCATGTGTGTTTTGTAAATGTTTAATCTTCATTAACAGTTAGCAGCAAGGATAGAATAATGGACTTTTCTTTCTCATTTTTTAAACTGATTTATATTTTTTCCATAAGTTAAGAAGTTCTATGTTTAGGGCTTCTACAGAGATTATTTAGGAACTCCGACTCTCTACCATTCCTAATTCCAATAACTTTCCCAAAGACATTATGACATTTTAATGAGAATCACACAAAGATAAAAGTTTCAGAAATTCCCTTTCTTTTACGTTTTTCGAATCTGGAAAAGATAACGTGACATTTTGATAAAGTTTCTTTCCTCAAATTAAAATGTCGCCCAATTTTTATCACTCACCGATTACTTAAATAATCCCCACAATGACTCTATTAATCCATTTAATTATTTTTGTATGCATGTATTGTCTTGAATAAGAAATGCCAATCACTTTAGTCATTATGTAGTGGGGATTAAATGTGAATGTAAAGTTTATAACATTAACAAGGTTTCTGTTTCAATTGATTTTTTTAAACACGTAACTTCCATCTTTTCCGCTGCATGTTTATCACCTCTACAATCCACTGCTTAATAATAAGAAATAAACTTTCAACAGGAACGGTACTCGCATTCTTTATTCTGAATACGGCATTGATAAAACTAGAAAAAAAAATTTAATCTGAGAAATTCAGACATGTTTTTCTTTGTTACTAATGTAAATGAGGAATCTACCTCTTGTCCGTATATTAAGCAATATGTGTGGGTAGGGTAACAGAAAGTGAAATCAGTGATCTGAGTTCAATTTCCTAACATGTCTGTAAGGCTCACTTTCTAACATTTGCCCTTCGAAAAAGCGAATCAACATCACATTTTCCTCTAGCTATGGATTAAACGGCATGGTAGACTGTGCTCTTTAATGTTGGCTGTCAGCATCTCTGGGTGTAGGGCAACATTGAATCCGAAATCGTGTAGAAGGTAACGGGAAACGAATATCTTATTTTAAACAATAAATTATGCCAAAGAAGAGATAATAAAGTAAAAGAGCGTGAAGAAGATCCATGTTCGGAGAAAGTTACCAAAGCCACACACCCACCCACCGACATTAATTGACAAAGTCCGGATGTGAATCAAGTATAATTCTACGTTGTTTTCTTCTTAATCTGTACTGGGACAGGATTACATACGAAACAGATATTTCAAAGTTCTGATGGCGCTGCAAATAAACACCGAAATATTAATCCAATCTGGTTTGGTTTGGATTGGTTTGTTTTACGGCATATCGACCCTAAATGGGTTATTTAATGCCAACAAAATTTTTATTGATGGAAATGGGTTTTTTTTCAAAAAAAAAAAATAATCAGTCTACTACAGTGAGCGAAATAAAGGATTCAATTCGAAATTCCAACCACATAAAGAAGGCCGGGACGTACAACGGCCGAAACATTGTAATAATTAGGGCGGCAAAGATGAGGGCAATAGTACATAATACATCATCTCAGAAATATAGACAGATACAAAAATGTTTTGCTGGTAATATTTTTTCCTTCAAAATATCAACTTCTGGTAATATATTTTCTTTAAAAATGTTTTGCTGGTAATATTTTTTCCTTCAAAATATCAACTTCTGGTCATATATTTTCTTTAAAAATGTCTTGCTGGCAATACTTTTTCCTTCAAAATAACTATTTCTGGTAATATATTTTCTTCAAAAATGTTTTGTTGGTAATATTTTTTACTTTCAAAATATATATTTCTGGTCATATATTTTCTTTAAAAATGTTTTGCTGGTAATATTTTTTCCCTTCAAAATAACTATTTCTGGTTATATATTTTCTTTAAAAATGTTTTGCTGGTAATATTTTTTCCCTTCAAAATATCTATTTCTGGTTATATATTTTCTTTAAAAATGTTTTGCTGGTAATATTTTTTTCCTTCAAAATATCTATTTCTGGTAATATATTTTCTTTAAAAATGTTTTGCTGGTAATATTTTTTCCCTTCTAAATAACTATTTCTGGTAATATATTTTCTTTAAAAATGTTTCGTTGGTAATATTTTTTTAAAAAATGTCTTGCTAGTTATAATGTATTGCTGGTAATTATTTTTCTGGAAAAAATTATTGCTGGTAATAAATTTTTACAGAGTATTTTTCGTATTAAAACCTATTTTACACTTTCCTAGTGGTTTGACCCCAGTTTAGGGGTTAACTATTTGCCCATGGATCGTAACAGGTGCTACCACCCCGGGTCTGTGTGGACCTGGGAACACCAGCAATTAAGAGGTGGTTCCACGTTCCTCCTGATCAATGGCCTTGCCGTTGGACATAGTTTATCTTCTTACCCAGGATGTAAGTTAATCGTCTTACCCAGGACGGTAACCCAACCTATTACGTAGTTTTAATTAAATATTATTTTTTTAAAGGTTTTCGGATTGACTTTCATTTTTTTTTTATCATTATTTTTATTATATTAACAATTCCATTTTTGCCGTTATGCTTGAGATTGATGACGAAGAAGCTATTTTTCGTAAAAAAACATTATGTAAATAAATCATTATATCCGGGCTGGTGCTAGACAATCTTCGCTTTTCCATCCTGACAAAGTTCAAAGGGGTTTTACACGGTTTTGTAAGCGATGAGTTATTTTCCACCCCACAATCCGTTTCCTACATACAAAATGTCACAAGCTTCTCGCTATTCATTATATCTCTTTTCGCGGAAAATCTTCAAGCTACATTTCAGATCTTCACAGCCACGTATACTGAATCGAATCGTCATATTTCTATTCGTATTCCACTGGTAAGGAGTTAGGCCCTTTCAGTTTCTTCCTCAAAACTGTTACATTGTGGAACAGATTCCCGCAAGAATACTTCCCCGGTGATTACAAATATAGTGTAAACAGTTTATTGACCTAATTAATCTTATATGTATTTCTTACATCTTACTTTTCTATCTGTTGTGGTGTCCTTCCCCCTAAAGAATCTATGTTAGACTCATCCTCCTACTATAAGATTAGTAAGAGAGACGGCCTTGTGGGAACAGTGCTCTAGACTGTTCAACTGTCAAACTCACTGCCTTGAGCAGAGAGGAACCCGGACGAGGCTTTACCGAAGGGCAAGGTTCCGTGCGGGAGGTAGACAGAACCTGAGCCCGTTTATACGGCTTCTAAGGGAATATTTTTGGCCGAGCCTATTGGCTCGGAGAACCCACGATAAACCGGCCTTGTGCCACATATGACCCACGTGGGGGGGGCGTTAAATATAAAATTGCTCTAGCTTGTTCTACTGTCAAACTCTCTACCTTGAGTAGAGTGGAACTTGGACGAAGCTTTGCCGAAAGGCAAAGTTTCGTCCGAGAGACAGACAGAACCTGAACCTGCTTATGCGGCTTCTAAGGGAATATTTTTGGCCGAGCCTACAGGCTCGGAAAAACCCACGATAAACTCGGCCTTGTGCCACATACATCCCTAATAGGCGAGGGGCTGTTAAATATTAACAGTCGTATAGACTGTTCAACTGTCGAATTCTCTGCCTTGAGCAGACAGGAACCTGGATGAGGATTTGCCGAAGGGCAAAGTATCGTCTGGGTAGGTAGACAGGCCCTGGACCTGTTTATGCGGGTTCAAAGGGAATATTTTTGGCCGAGCTTAGGGGCTCGGAGAACCCACGTTATACTCGGCCTTGTGCCACATAAATCCCTCGGTGGGGGGGGTTGTTAAATATTAACAGTGGAATGCATTCGTGAATAGTTGACCAGACTGTTCTTTTCTGTCGAACTCTCTGCCTTGAGCGGAGAGGAACCCGGACGAGGTTTTGCCGAATGGCAAAGTTTCGTCAGGGGAGGTAGACAGGCCCTGAACCCGTTTATATGGTTTCTGCTGGAATATTTTTGGCTGAGCCTACGCGCTTGGAGAACCCACAGTAAACTCGGCCCTGTGCCACATACCTCCCTCGGGGCTGTTAAATATAACAGTCGAACAGATTCATCGCTGGGTCAACCGACACAGACTAAATAGTCGTGTAATACTCTTCTGTTGTACTTACTCTTTAATATGTGATATATCTGCAACACTTGTTTTGTTATTTCTTTAATTTTATTGGTCGCAATACTATCTATACAACAACCTTATTCACTAAAACCCTACCTTGCGTGGCTTTTGGGCGTTGTATTGGATGAGCATTAAAGGAAATAATATCTATAATATTTGTAATTTTGAATTTGATGTTAAATTTTATTATGCAAATCAACATTTTTTTACAATAATATTATGAAAAGCAATACTTATATCAGTGTTGTTAAAATTATAAGGATATACCATATTTTTATAACCCTCTAGCTTGAGAGACTCTTAGGCTTTTTATTTGGTGAATAATAGTAAGAGATTATCTCTACATTATTTACATTACTCGTACTATTGTCCTCATCTTTGTCGCCATGTTTATCACAACGTTTCGGCCGTTGTACGCTCCGGCCTTCTTCAGGTGGTTGGAATGTCGAACTGAACCCTTTATTTCGCTCACTGGGGTAGACTGTTCTAGTTCCACGTGCCATGTCTAATGGATGTCAGCTATCAATCATCTCCTGTTAATTTTCCCTCTGAAAGTTCTCCACTGCCTTAACCGGCTAATGAACTCACACACTTTGGGTTTTGTCACTGGATCTAACTAACGTCTTTCTCCACTGTGCCTTGTGTCCTTGAGGACATCTGGGTATGAATTTCTGGGTATTATAAACCTAATGTCTTCAGCAAACATTTTTACCAGTGCTCATATTGTTATTTTGTTGTTAACAATCCATGTTTTTACCAGAGCTCATATTGCAACTTTGTTGTTATCATTGCTTTTCTCTGGCACTTCTTATTACTGCTTCCCATATTGTATTTATTTCTATGCTTTGTCGGCTCAGGAGATTTTTGTGGTGTAGCATATGTGCTGATTCCTTAAGTTTACGAATTTTCCAATGGTGTTCACTGTCTATGATCTCAACGTACAACGGCCGAAACGTTGTGATAAATATGGCGACAAAGATGAGGACAATAGTCCGAGTAATGTAAATAATGTACATAATACCTCATCTCAGAAATATAGACAGCTTATCTCTAGTTGGAATTCTAGATATCAACATCAAACAAGTACTGGGGAGGTTCTTAACAGATGATAAATGAAAAATGTGCCACCAAAGACCGGACGCGTATTGGATCCGTGAAAGATGTGTACAAAAATCTAAAAAAAAAAAAAAAAAATACTAAGAAACAGGAAAAGTTAGAAAGAAAGAAAAGAGAGCTTAAGTTTTAGGCAATATCACTCCTCTTGTACGCCAGTGAAGACTGAGCAATGGCCTCACCGATGCAGAAAAAACGGGAGCCAACAGAAATCTAGTTCTACAGAAGGATACTGAGAATTTCATGAACAGGGTACGTAATCGACAAAATCTCAAGTGAAATGGCGTAAAAAAAAACAGCATTTATATTCACAATCAGAAAGCTGAAATTTATTTGAGATATAATGAGGAACGAGGGCTTGGAGAATTTGATACTCATAGGGCATGTCTAGAGCAAGAGGAAGGCAGCGAGCCATCTACTCAAAGTGGTTTTATGAATAGATGGCGAAACGGAGGCGGGAACACTTACAAAGGAGCAAACGTTGCTAAAGTTTAAGAGATTGTGGAGAGCCATGATCACCCACATCCTGAAAAGTACCGCTTCTGGGCCTTTTGTCTATGATCAAAGTGTAGTATCTGCGGATAAATAACATGTTATCCCTCAATTGTGGCACGTAGAAGAGGAAGGCAATTCACGTCTTATCAATGACCAAACTATCAGAACTTTGTCACGTGACATTTCCTTTTCGTAGAATGCTATTTTTAACTCTTCCTCTTTTGAATGTGGTAAAAAGGCTCTTGTTGCGTTTGCAAAGTTAGGTGGATCCAATAGGATTCTTTAGCCATTTTTCTTTGACCTCAATAACCTTTGGAGTCATGGTCAGTCTTTGTAAGGTCAGTGGTGTTGGTATTCAATTTCTTTCAGTTGAGAAAATTTCTTTATTCAGTGCAATGCTCACATACGTTCCTTCGTTGCACTTTGTTCTATGTTTTTTTCTCCCACATGATATCCAGTGATGAAGCGATGCCATACAAACATCTCCTCGCTGTGGCTCATTCAAATTTGACATTTACTGTACAGTATCCAGGAGAAACGTAAAATGACACCCAATCATTGGTCGCTTGGTGCTTTATTTGCCGGTAAAATCTCACTGTATTTGTTAACTGTACAAAAGTTATTGAAAACAATTAGCATTCTATCGTCTAAACGATTCTAAAGAAGCTAACAAAAAACAGAGAAATAAGATTATCTGTTGCATGAAGTACTGGCATGATTGTCGATAAATTATTTCGATGACTATAAACATTTTGTTGTTTTGGTTTATATGCTGATACGGCGCCAGAAAATTAAAAGTTGGGCGTCATAAACCAGTTTTTAAAAATGCAGCTTCAAATTAGATGTCAAATTTTAAAGATTCCTGATTCTCTATTTACATTATTCGGACTATTGTCCTCATCTTTGTTGCCATATTTATCACAACGTTTAGGTAGATGGAAGGTCGAATAAAGGAATGAAGATTTTCAATAATATTTACATATTATTTGAAATGCTCCTTTTGAGTCGAACAATTTTGAAAACAATGGAATTAACATTTTGAATTATGCTGAAAAAAGTTCATTGAGAAAAAAAAAAGATTGAGAACCATTTTTTAAAGGATGTGGTTCCAACAGTGGAGACTTCCTCCTTACTAATGGAATACGAACGGAATGAGGATGAGTCGAACATAGTATCCGTATCTTTGCGAGTCCGATCTGTGAAGTTTTAAACTAAGGTAATACTTCCCATGAAAATGGCGACAAATCAGCAAGAAGGCTAGTGACGTTTCGTCTGTGAGTAAAAGGGGTAATAGGATGGGGGAATAACACTGGGAGAAACGCTTGTGGCCTCTTCCAAGGCTTGGAATGTGAGGATCAGCTAACATCAGTCAAGATCTGGCGGCTGTTTTCCGATTCCATGGTCTGTTTTGGGTCAATGGAAAGATTAGGCATGACTGGATAAGTGAGATACGTTCTGGAGCGCTACATGAAAAAGACCATTTTCCCAGTAACAATATGTTTTGTATACACAAATTCTGGCGGCACGTTGGAGTAATGGTTAGCAGCTTGGACTGAGGAATCGAAAAGCCGACTTCAAATTCCAATCGCATTCTTTACATTCTTTTACATGCTAATACCCTTAGGAATGGTATAAATCCGCCTTTTCTCCTTCCACGCTCAAATATTAGTAAATAAATAATTGCCTTTATTTCGCTCGCTGGGGTAGAATGTTATCAGTCATCTCCTGTAAATTTACCTGTCCATATTCTCTACTGCCATAACCAGGTATTGAACTCACAACTCTTTGGGTCCTGTCACTGGCATAACTGGTAACTGACATCCATTAGACATAGCACGTGGAACTAGAACAGTCTACCCCGGCGAGCGAAATAAAGGGTTCAGTTCGACATCTGAACCACCCGAAGAGGGCCGGAGCGCACAACGGCCGAAACGTTGTGATAAATATGGCAACAAAGATGAGGATAATGGTTCTAATAATGTAAATAGTGTACATAATACCTCATTTCAGAAATATAGACAGATTCCTGCTTCTAGTTTTTTTTTATATGACTCTCTCATTAAATGTATATTTTTTCGATATATGATCATAGCGTAAAAAATTCTGTTTTGATTTTAAATACTCTCTAATTTAACTGTTCAATTGTCTTTATTTTCTAGATTGAGACCTTTAGACTTTTTAAGCTGAACCATCATTCACATCATACCAGTAAAAATAGCCTCGTGTTCACAGGAATAAAATCATACACAGAAATAATATTAAAATTATGTGAAATTATAAATTAAAATCCTGCTATTTATTTATTTTGTGAAGCTGGTGTGTGCGTGTATTTTACTTACAAGTGATTTAAGGTTGCATGTGATAAAAGGGAGAAATTATTTCGTATTATAACAAGCAATGTCCCGAGGAGAGGAGATGGGCGTCTTGACTTCCTAACGGTCGGTGGAGAAGAAAATGAATTCAATGTCTTTTGGCGCGAAGTCCGTTTTCCAACAGGAAATGTTTCTGTTGCATTCTGGGAGAACATTTATTATTTTTTTGGTTTTATTTAATTTATTTTAAACAAAGTTTTAAGGTTTTTAGTTTATTTTATTTATGGTATTCATTATTATCATTATTTTATATATTTATTTATTTATAACAATAATGGCCGTGCAACGTAGATAACGCTTTTAGAAGGTATTTTTCGAAAAAAATGATCATTTGTATTAAAAAGTAATTGCAGTAATAAATTTAGACAAATGATATGGAACAGCTGAATAGCAATGTCATAGATTGATGCCAAGAGGACAAAATGTTCCTTTTAGCTTTCAATTGCAGTAAAAAGTGATCGAGGGAAAAATGAAGCCCTCTCATCCATCCCCTTCTGTAACGCCGTGGGGAAAGAGGGGAGAAGTCTGGTTTCAGGGAGAAAAAGAAACTAAGAAAGAAAGGAAGAGAGAGAATTATATTAAGATAAGAACAGATATTACACTTAACTATTAATTGGCTGCTCTAGGATGGTAGGATGTGACACAAGGTCATTTAAATGTGGGAAAATCGAGAGGACGTGCCCCCAGGATGGGTCCCAAAATAGCCTAGCACCCGTAACCGTCGGTTTCGCATGTACCGGTATTAATACCAATCCCCCTTTTAATTCAAAATAGGGAGGTACTGTCGCGGGTAGCTGAGACCTGAGACCGGGCACCTTTTAATTATATCCGTAAACTGAATTGTGCCCTGTCCGAAGACATTGAGGGATAACATGTTGTTTATTCACAGATACTACACTTTGATCATAGTCAAAAGGCGGAGAAGCGGTATTTTTCAGTGCACCCATATCATTACCAAATGAGACACAAAATCAGTTTGAAGTGGGTTTAACGACAAAACAGTGCAAAACTTATCCTAGCCCCTTTGTCATTGCCACTTTTGATGACGCCTCAAGTGCCAGGCAATAAACACAGCCCCCTCCCAAAGGAAAGGTACTGCCTGTGGGAAGGCCCCTTTGGACTTAGGTTTAAAATTATATGATCCTCCCTAGACCAAAAGGCCGAGGAAGTGATGGCGACCGCGATAAAAGTGACATTTTTCAGATGGACAATATCGAGTAAGGCAATCACCATAACTCCAATTACCATAAATAAAATAACATGTTAACATTTACATATTAAAAATGTTAATATATTAACTATTTTGTGTTGCTGCATTAAGATAGGTAACAGGAAATATTCATTTCGGTAGCTAAAATTTGCTCGTCACTTATTTGAATTTAACAACTTGGATATGTTCTCTTGGACATGACGCAGCTTGCATGTCTATTTATGACCGGGAGAAATGGGAAGGTATTTATTAATGTTTGAATGATGAGACAGTCAAAATGATTTGAGAGTCATGTCTAAATATTTTTAAACACCTTCGATCGCAGACTGGTCTGTGAACATGCATGCATTTCTAACTGTGCCCCACCTTTTATGAAAATCTGTCGCGATAAGAAGCACATTTAGCTGTCACACATGTTCCCTGAGTAACTTTATTAGTCTGGGTGGAATGATGAGTACAGTTGTATGCCAACGCCATTTTGTTCTTGTGCTCCTCTGGCCTTTCAATAATAATAATAATAATGATAATACAAAGGTTTTGAGTGTATTTCCTATTACTGGAGTGCCTGGATCAGTTTCGACAGGAAGGATTTTAAACCGTTACTAGTACACTTCCACTGGATTATTTTTTTCTTTTACTTATTGATCACCCAGTACAAAGTTGAAGAGCCACTCAAGGTAGAGTTTAACTGATTGAGGTTGTCGCATGAATGTAAGTGGTGAGAAGTGAACATTATGAGATTATGTGGGGCAGCAAAACGCTTGACACTGGATTTGAAGAGGTGAAGATTTTAGCTAACGAGGAAGCATTCACTCGGGAGTCTGTTCCACAAAATCGCGGTTCTTGGGAATAAGCTGTCTGAATGGAACGGCCCATCTTATTGAAGGAGTAAGAATACGATGATGATGATTTGTGCCACTGCATATGCCATGCCGGGTCTTTGATGTGAAAGTCAGAACTTACAGAATTAATGTTCTTCAGAACATCTGTCAAGGATATTAGCGTTACAATAGCGCGGAGCTTGCGATGTAAATGCGGGCTAAATGTTGTTTTTTTCCTGTTAGTCGTTCGACTTTTATAGATGGTCGAGGATCGCTGATATTCGATGAAGAATATCCTTTTCTTAAAAAAACTAAAAGGAACCAGACTTATATAATTGCAAAATGATTTACAAAAAAAAAAAAAAAAAAAAATGATGTAGAAAAAAACGACACAATGAAGCTTTTATATTAATAATACAATTAATGAGACATTTAAATATTTTTCTGGAGGGTATAAAATGTTATTATTTCATTAAAAACAGATATACTCTGTGTAACAGCAAACTTGTCCAAATTGTGTAACGACAAAATTGTCCAATTGTTAGATTAAGTTTGAACCGTTGTATCTTAGAAATGATTAAAAATATGTCAATGGAATTCTCCGAGGTTTTATAACACTACTGGAGTCTGAGAATAATCGTAATGAAATCGATCATAAACGAAAAAGACAAGTTCATAATTAATTAATCATAGCTAAAGATTGGTACCTTATGAAGGATTGAAATAAAGTTCATATATATATATATATATATATATATATATATATATATATATATATATATATATACGATAAAAAAAAAATATTATAACATAAGCATGTTATAAAATCACTACAAAATAGCCATTTTGTTTCAACACCTTCGGTGTCTTATCAAGTGATGATGTTGAAGATAAAATAAATGGTTTTAAAAGTTTCAGATTAATTAAGGATCCTACACTCGGGGGAAACATTGTTACAAAAGCTAGAATAACCAATCAAAAACCAAGTATAGAAAGATTCAAAAGCTTGACAACGAAATCATGTTATAATAGCTATTCAGATCTTTAAAATACGTGTAATATTAAAAAATAATTTATACTAACCAATAATTATAAAATTATATGATAAAATTTAATATTAAAATTAAAAACTGGCAATTTTAAAATCCAAATTTAATCACTATTAAGTTTAAAAACTACAAAATTATTGGGAAAAGAAAAAATACATATGTTATTCAAATTATTTCTTCGTTGAAATTTCGTTCGACAAGATGCTACAATATAATCGGTCATTTGACAATACATGTATATATATTTTTTAGTGTGTGAATGTGGTTTTTAAACTCACGCGCAAAACAACAAAAACACAATCAGATTATAATACATAAGCACCCAGACATATTTATATATATATATATATACACACACACACACAAAAAAAAAGGCGACGAGACAGGAACATCTCTACAACCCTTTATGAAAAAAGGAAACGGGGAAACCAACACTTATACACACACACAATTAAATGTGAATGCACTCTACATACACATAGACACCGATAAATACACGTACATACATCCACAGACAATGACCTAGACAATCATATACCACAACCAATAAATATTTAAGACTTAAAGTATCATTAAATAAATGCTAACCACTTATTAAATTATAACTTAAGGGAGCAAATATACAAATGGTTAAAAATAATATTATTTAATATATTAAAACGAAAATTCCAAAACCACAAATATCAATAAAAATATATTTTAATCATATAAGTTGATAATAGTTTCATTATATATTAGGCGAAGAAAAACAGGATAAAGAAACCCACAGAAATAAGTGTACAGTCATACGCATATACATATATATACACGCGGCAGAAAACACAAATTAACACCCATAAACATACACACATACATACAGAAAAACATACATATAAATATATAAACATAAACATATACGCACATATATATATATCTATGATAACAAGTACACATACACACACATATACATATAAACATAAATACACACATATATACACACATTTTTATGCACACATACTCACATATATAAAAAATATTCCCCAGTATAAATACATGCACCAGTACATATATACACACATAGACTAACTACTGTGGCAGTAATGACATACCAAAGTTTCCATACATACACATACACACAAACAAACTCATACATAATAGGTGTCAGCACACACTTATACATCCACAAACATACATAAATATATATACACCTACATACATATCTACAAATAAACATATATATAAATATATCTATCTATAATAACAAGTACCAATAGATATATATATATTGTTCCAGGATCACATTTCAACTTATTCAAGATGATCTTTGCCTCCTCTAAACTTCTAACTTTATGTCCGGGAATAACAAGGTGCCTCCCTCGTTTCACGTACGACTTTATTTTCAAGTCTTTTTTCACTGCCTTCAGACTGCAATAGTTGAAACTCCTTTCTCAAATGCCAATCGAGGATTGAGTTGGATCTTTTCTAATTGATCTCTTTTGCTCCAAGTTGAAATGATGATTCCTCTCGCTGTTGTGACCGCCTGATCAAGTTTTTTCTCTTTACTTTTCCCGCTTTTAAAACTTATTCGCCTTTCTTTTAATGATTCTTGAATTGACTTTGAAGATAGAAACCTGTGTATGAATATTGGTACCATTACTGAAGATCTGAATGATTTTTTCTATCTCACCATTGCTCGGCTGGGGAAGACAGTGGGTTCGAGACAAAAAAAAAAATTAAATGGCTATCTTTTTATCTGAATAACTCAAAGGGCTTTTCGGTGATTCTTAAGGAAAATCGTGTCAAGTTGGTGAAACGTCTTATCTGAAAACCCTGAAAAAATCAATTAGGTTAGAGGTTTTTTTTTTTTTTTTTAGATATTAAACATTTTGTGGGATGGATAATTATGCTGTTACACGATTTGAACAATTTCGCTGTTACACCCGATATCAAAAGTTGTAATATAGAAACGAATACCAAAGAAAAAGATAAATATATATCACTACCTAAGAGAGATAAATCGAAAATAAAGAAGCTGTCCACTTATAATTTCTTACTCTTCTAAGATCTATCAAGGAATAAAATATATAGAAGGGTTCAAATGACAAGACGATATATATATATATATATATATATATATATATATATATATATATATATATATATATATATATATATATATAAAAAGTCTTACATAATTCAGGCCTAAAAAGCCACAGAGAGAGGGGTATTACGGACTTATACACCATCACGTGGATTTACAAAATGAATTCTGAAATGTGCTTTATTTAAATATCGTTGGTGAAGCAAGAGGCATACTTAAGATTCAAAGTGTTTTTCTATCGCAGATCCAGATGTATTGGCGCAAATCTTTACATTTCACCATTTGATTTTTGCTCTGTAGATACTGGCCTATTCTTACTTCTAACACTATTTCTACCTATGTAAGTCAGTGTGTCACTGATTTTAAAACTGCAAAAATCGTGCTAATATGATGAAGATGCAAAACGTTTTTACGAATTGATTGCAGCATCAGTCGGACAATAAAGACAATACATGGATTGCTGGATAAATAAATAAATTTTCAATGTTGCAGACTCTTAGAAATTTTCTAAAAAATCCCCCGCTGATACTCTGAATCCACGTTATACGCATAAATAAAGATAGATTTTGTAGACCATTTATGTAACTTGTTTAGGTTTATTGAATTTCACAATGCATGATATACTGCAGAATATGGAAAGTATTACTATTATGAACGAAAATCTGCTTAATAAATTGAATTTCTGGATTAAGAATTGAGATTAAAAAAAATCCACTCAGAGGAGTTCATTTTTTCACTGATTATAATTTAAGATTTTTAAATCTTCCACACATTTTAGTCTGATTACACAATATCAAAATGGTTTCCATTATCCCCGCAGCCAATCTTAATAAATTCATTTTCTAAATCAATTTTGGTCATTAAACATATTCATGAGCACGATTTTCCTCTTTATAGTAATGATGTATTTTTATTCTCCCAAATTCCTTCTATATAAAAGTGAATGCCAAACAATCTCTTCACATTTGAAGAAGAGACTTGAAGCAACAGGAATGGGATTCTGAAGAAGGATGCTGATACTATCAACTGCACATGTAAACAACAACGAATCTTTAGAGAAAATAGAAACAAAATGGACGCTTAACATCAGAAAGAAATGGTTGAAACTTCTAGGGAACATAATGAAGAAGCTTTAGAAAATTTGACGTCAGTCGTTCACTTTCTGAGCGACGGTTCGGTTCAACTCTCTGTCTACGGACGGGGGAGGAACCCGAAGGAGGCTCCGCCGAAGGAGGCTCCGCCGAAGGGCGGAGTCTCCTTTGGGGGAGGTAAAACCGGCCCTGAACCCGTTTATACGGCTTCAAATGGGCTATTTTTTGGCCGAGCCTAATGGCTCGAAAATGCCCACGTTAAAAAGGCCTTGTGCCACATGACGCCCTCGTGGGGGGACGACTAAATATAGCCTTAGAAAATTTGACACTCTCAGGAAGAAGAAAATAGAGGCATAACTTGTGTAAATGGCTGACAGAAAAGACTTTAATAGAGGGGGGGATGACAAAAATTACTAAGAACTACAAAGGACAGGAAATTGTGGAGAGCCATGATCATCCAATTACTAAAGATACACTGCAGATAGAATAAGAAGAATGTCCCTTTTTACTAAAATAGTGAAATTAATAAAATACTTGGACCTTATTTGGCGCATCATTATCTATTATCTCTAAATGAGGCAGACTTGTTGGAGCTGTTTTCATCAGATTCCGTCAATGTTATTTAGTGATTCATAATTAGTTTTTGATTTTATTATGTATCTCATGAGAAATTGATTTTTTGAAAACGTATATACAAGCATAGTCAGCTATTTTCTTGCAGTACTTGTAGATATGCAGAAAATCAACGATGGAAATATATTTCATCCAAAGTTCTGCTGGTTTTGTTTCCTCGAGCATGTTCTTGACTGTCATCATACTGAGTAACTCAATTATTCCGGGCTGAACGTCTCCCAACACTTGTGTTTAACAGCAGCTTCTGTAACATCACAGAAAAATGGGTTGTTTAGAAATTGCAGAACCAAACGCAGGCCAATTAAGTTTAATCATTGACTACAGTTTAGACCTTCCGGTGAAGGCCGGAAGCGAATGATGTCATTTCGAGCCGGCCTTGGTCGAGAGCCGAATGTGATCCGCGGGCGGTTTGTTGGACAGCCCGGGTTTAGATGCTGAAATTTTACAAAGGTGAAAAGGTTATATTTTCTCAAATGCTATGGCATAGATACAAAACGATAGTATATATTGCCTAAAGAACCCAAGGAAGACTACGTTGTTATTTATATCATCAGGTTGTGACAGAAGCAATCAATGTTAGCGCAAACAAGAAAACAAAATTCAACAAACGAAATAAATCAGAAAATTAAAAGAAAAATATAATAAAAATAGCGAACATTTAAAAGAAAGATGTACTTTGAAAGTATCCAGGAGGCAAGAAGGAAAATGTATATATAGATATATGGTTATGTGAGTGCATGTGTGTGGACGTGATTTTGTGTTTGTGTATTTGTGTTTGTGTGTACGTGTGTGTGTGTGTATAAAATTGAATGACAAATATTTAAGAAAATTTTGATTTCAATTTCATATGTTTCATTGATGAATCGTCTACATCGATAAATCGCATCAAATTAAAGCTTATAAAATAGACATATATATATATATATATATATATATATATATATATATGGACCTATAATTATAGCATACCTTGAAACTTATTTTTATCATATCTATCTATCTATCTATCTATCTATCTATATATATATATATATATATATATATATATATATATATATATATATGTACGATGGATAAACTGGTTTTAAGTTATGCAAAAATAATCTCTGGCATCTCATTTTAACAGATATATTTACCAGAATTGCACAAAAATATCTTGAAATACTCCAGAGTAAATTTATTCAATAAAATCGCCATTAGCTTCAACTACGACCTCCAGACGACGTCAGAATCTCCTGCATCTTTTCTGGGCGGTCTCCTTGTTTAAGGGTTAATTACTTTAAAGGTCGCAGAAATTGTTTATCAGGAAAACTGGGTTTTTTCTGCTTGTGTGGCATAGTGCAGAGCCCTGTTGCCAGACATAGGGTCTTCAGTAGCCACCCTCTTGACAGGGCAGCATTAATGCACTTCAAATAGGTTTTCCTGTTGAGTCTTAGGCCCTCACCGAAAACATTCGAGGGTTTTTTCTTCTCAGAACGATCAGAGTGAGTTTTCCGAGCTGCCGTATCTTTGTAATCACCATTAGACCAATCCAACTCTTTCCGATTCCTTTGCATTGTCCTCATATTGAGACCTAAACACTTAGAAATATTCGTATTTGAGCTTCCGGTGCGAATGCCAAGCAGTCCAGCATGCCATTTCCAAATTTCCGGTGGAGTGAATTGCGTCATATTGATCTTGTTCTCACAGACGGTGCCCAACTGACCCTACTATAATGTGCAGTGAACAAAATATAAACATACAAATATACACTGTAACCCATCGCGACTTGCATTAAAGAATCGGAGAGCCAAGTTCGAATTCCAGTCGAGTCCATTGCATTCATTTACGTGCTAATTGCCTTCGGAAAAGTATGAATCCTTTTCTTCTCCTCCTAGCTATGGGTAAATTGCAGAACAGACTGGGTTCTAGAGCCTTGGACGGCAATTGGTCTACCGCAGAAAGAATCAACAATCTACTGCGGGAAAAAAAATCTGCCTCGTCAATCATGTATCGAAAGATACATGATCGCCTAAGCGTGTATCACACATAGCACATAACTGACTGATCTTGTATATAAACGTAACACCAATCACATAAACCAGGTGCAAGATGAGAATTTACAAAACAGGTCAGGCCCTATACAAAACAATGTAGTCTTACAGCTTCTGCAAATAAGCATTGCAAGTCACTGAACTAGAACTAAAACCATGATTCAAACTGCCCAGCGTGGATCATATCTGTTTAACAGCTCGAGAGCCATCAAATAACCGTTCGCTGTAACCCAGATATATTACCTGCCCTTTTAATCATGGACAGTTTATAATATATATATCCATATAGATGGTATTGTTGAATCATTCGTCATTATACCTATACAATGGCCTAAGTACAGTTTATAGCCAAGAGAAATAAACTACATCCTATTTCAAAATTTAATTACGTAATCTCTATTCAACATTCGGCCAAGGTGCTTCAACGTGCTCTATTGGATTCATGTCAGGATTTTGGGCTACCCATGACATTGTCTTGATTCCTTGCAATTCCTTCCAGGCCTTTGATACTTTGCTCGTATGACATGGTGCTCCATCTTCTTGAAAAAAAAAGGTAGACATTCTTGTCAATCTAATTGGTTTGAAATAGTGGCAGTAGTCCTTTCTCTAATATTTGACAGTATTTTGGACCATTCAACTTGCTCGTCAAAAAGAATCCTCTCAGATTTCCATCAAAACCAGACAGGGCCCCACATCATTACTCCAATTCCTGCATGTTTCACGGTCGCCTGCAGGCATTCAGTGTTCCACGTCTCATTCTGATTTCTCGAATAAACCTGTCTCGAATTTGAATATTGGTAGAATAAACTTTCATCTGTCCAAATTACAGACTGCCAAAATTCATAATCTTTACTCTCGAATTCTCTCGCCCAATCCATACGCCTGTTCCTGTTAACTTCTGAAATCAAGGGCTTCTTTCTTGCAACTCTTCCTTGATAGCCTAGCTCTTTCAGTGTCTTTCTCACCGCATGTGGCGACATTTTCATGCTGTTGACAATATCTTTGACGCTCTGACGACGGTTTCTGTTGACTTCCATCTTCAGCGCCCTTTTCGTTCACTCAGACATGATGTTTGGTCTTCCTGGACGTTGTTCCACATGACAATGGCCTTCTTCATTAAATTTCTTGACAATATTATTAACTGTTTGATGATTAACCTTTAAAAACCTAGCAATTTCTCTGTTTGACTTGCCACATTGATGCCATTCTATCATGTGCCCTTGTTGAAATTCACCAATTTCCTTACTTTCGCGAACTTTCGTTGCAAGATATAAGTCAACTATCGTTCATAGATGAGAGTCGTTTGATACTAACACGGTATTGTCTGAAAAAAAGAAAAGACGTTATTAAACAAGCCAAAATTGCTGTAATCAAGGGTGGCTAAAAACTTATCATAGCACACTGTAAGTATCTATCAATCAATCTATCTATCTATATATGTATATACGGGGATTTAATAAGTATATTTTAGATGTTGCACAAGGCCGAAAGTGTGGAGCACCGAGTGAAAATCGAACTCCAAATAATAAGCGTAGCTTAGGTGAAGCACAAAGTGAGGAACCAGTTAGGATCGAACTCACTATTCAGTCATAATTGATCTAGCGAGACAAGCTTGATAATCATTGTACTACGTCGAACTGCCCAGTGTATGTATGTATGTATGTATGTATGTATGTATGTATGTATGTATATATAGGAATTAGCACACTCGACTGTAAATCATACGTATTCAAATGAAGTTCCTCATATACAGATAATCAAACACGCAGACTCATACAGATACATACAAACACACAGATACACACAAACGCATACGCACACAAAAACTTATGTATATACATTTCTACATATATAAATAAAACTCTCTCTATGTGTGTGTATATATATGTTTTTAAAATGTGTCGGACCATGGAAATTAACGGATTACGGAGTACCGAATTAAAGCGATCGGGTTGTATCTATATACATGACTCTCTTTCTCTCGGTCTCTCTCTCTCTCCCCTCCCCCCCTCTCTCTCTCTCTGTATATATATATATATATATATATATATATATATATATATATATATATATATAGAAAAACAGATAGATAAATAGATGGATAAATAGACATATATATATATAGAGAGAGAGGTATATATCTATATGGTTTGGTTCTTAATAATATTAATAGAGAAAGAGAGATAAAGATAGATAGATAAATACATATATATATATATATATATATATATATATATATATATATATATATTTTGGTTCTTAATAATATTAATATATAAATATGTTCATACCATTTAGATAGTAACTGGAGATGATTAATATCTTTCGGCTATAAGGTAGATATTAATATCGAAAATTAATCTAGAATCATGATTGATAAATTAATTGATAAATATCGTTCAGTATATAAGTCAACGTAAAAATCTAGAATGGCTGAAAGCGGCTGATAGAAATATATTTACTTATCTTTCAATCATTTTTGAGAAAATTAGGCAAAAAGAATGTATAGCCTAATCATTTCCACAATCCGCCAATTGAATGTGTATTCCCGCGAAATTGAAATTCAACATCGTCTAACTGGGCCGTGACATAGTGAAAATGTATGTTTTTGTTTAGTAGGGTCAAATTAAAAGAGGTAAGCATAATGCTCTAGTGGAGTAAAGTGTTTGTTCTTTCATTTAGGCATATTGCAAGTTCAAGTCCTGGTCGGGTGAGTAGTACTTAGTCTGTGGAGATTTTCTTAGCAGCTACTTTTTTTTTGTTTTACGTGATATCAACTCATTGTTCTTTTAATGCCGAAATTTAATTTTCTTGGGAGCATTAGTAATTTATTTTCAAAAAACGGATTACTGGTAATTTTACTTGTTACAAAAAAATATTGCTGGTAATGTTTTCCCCCCTTACAGAAATGTATTGCTGATAATTTTTATTACTATGAAAAGGTATTGCCTGTATTTTTACTATAAAAATACATTTTTATACTTTCATAGTGTTTTGATCCCAGTCTGGAGTTAACTATTGGTCATTGCTAGGACCCTAACAGATGCTACTTCTCAGGGCCAGGGTGGACCTGCGAACAACAATAATTAAGAGGTGATTCCACGCACATCAAAACCTCCTGATCAGAGGTATTGCTGCCGGATGTAGGATGCGGGTGAACAGTACTAAGTAAAACAAGATATACCCCTAGATATTGACAGAAGAACGAGAACATTCTATTTCCGTAGATTAAATACAGGGTCAATTTCGAGATTGTCAGACACCTGAAGAAGGCTGGAGAACACATCTGAAACAACATGCTAATAAAAATAGGAAGTTTAATCAACATACTTCTCGCGTTAATAGATCTTTATTTATATTTTCATTCAAACGAAGCAGAAAACATTGTTCAGGACATGCACTCTCGCCATTCCTTTCCGTTGGAGCAAGCAATTTAAATATCTAGGAAGTATTTTAAGAAGAGTGAAATAAATTAAGAAATAAGAACATTTCGTTAGAAAGAAAAAAAAAAGTGCTGAATTGTTATTTAATAATAATACTCCTATATGGATAATCTCATAAGAGATGAGGAAAATAATTGAGGCAAAGAGATATGTAGTTCTATAGCAGAATACCATCGACTGAACACGTGAGCAACGATGAAGTTTGAGAGAAAATGGAAACAAAAAGGACACTTTTATTTAACACCAGAAAAAGAGAGTCGAAATATTTAGGGAACATAATGGGGAAAGAAGACTTGGAAAATTTGACACACACAAGACATATTGAAGGCAAGAAGAAAACAGGGCTTAACCTACCTAAAGGGCACACAGAAGTAAGCACAACACCATCTTCACTAACGACGAGAATTACCGATAGAGATTTGCAGCAATAGATTCTTTGGGTCTCTCGTGTGGTTTACTTTAACTATTGGTAAAGACAGCTTCGCGCCCGTAGATTTGTTTTGACCAACAAGTATGTAACTTAGCAGGGATTGGTTGATTTTTATTTTTTTTTTAATAGCGATCAATCTATTATGTAGAGTATTTCAACCCCAAACGTATTTTGGATTGTAAGAATAATTTTCTTGTAATGAAATAATAATGAAATAATAATGAAATATATAAATAACTCTTACTGAATAATTCTAACATATATGAAATAATGAAATTTTCTCATAATGAAATAATAATTTTCAAAATATTTTCTTGAGAATAATAATGTTTTTCCAGATAAAATTCCTGCCATATCACTCATGGCGAGGGTTGGGAAGTGATAAATTCAGACCTTTTCCTCAGGTTATTTGCGTGTAATGTAAGAAACCTGGCTGGAATTCGAACACAACCCGATTGCCCATTTAGTGCCTCTATACATTAAACTACTCGCCCTCCCATAATCGGCTGACTAGCATGCACACCTATCTTAAGATTGATCTTAGCAAGTGAATTCAAGAATAAATCGACCTGTGCAGGAAGTGTAAGTAATAGAAATGCAGGTCTTGCCTACACAAACGTGCATAACATACATACATACATACATACATATATATATATATATATATATATATATATATATATATATATATATATATATATGTGTGTGTGTGTGTGTGTATGTTTACAAATGCACACGTACATGCACACAGAGGTAGCCTGACTGCAGTGTGGATTTACACTGGCCTATCAAATTCACTGTCCATTTTAGATCCAGTGGAAATGATAGAAAACGAGTTGAACTTGAAAATTGTTAAGCAGAAATTTGCTTACAAGAAATAAAAAAAAAACAATTTGCCATGTAACAATCTATTTTCATCTCATACACTATGCAAACTGTGTTTCCTTTTTAACATGGAGATCCTGTTCTTCTAATGTCTGGTATTTTATTTTCTGTTACCTTTCTGGGTTTTTTTCTTACATTTTTATACTAAAATTCACCCAATACACCCAATATCTTCTTCGTGTCGCTTCAGGTCGTGAGAGATCATGGCTCTTCACAACATCCTGTCCTTTGTAGCACTTACTCATTCTTGTTTTTGTGCCCACACTCCTAATATCTGCTCTCCAACCATTTACACAAGTTCGTTAGGTAACATTATGCGCTGCTTTCTTCTTGTCATGTCATGTGAGTGTCAAATTTTCTAAGCCCTGTTTCCTCATTATGTGCTCTAGAAATTCGTTCTTTCTTATTCGAAATACAAAATGTCTCTGGGCACATAAGCAAAAATGAATATGTTCAAAAATGAATATGTTCAAAAAATGGAATTTTTAATGAATTGGAATATTAACAAATATTCCAAATCATTAAAATGTTGTTGAAAATTTCATTTCAATGTTATTTCCATTATTTGTGATGCAAAGGTTGATTCTCTTTTTTCACGTGAACACGATACAATAACTCCATATTGCCGTTAATTTTAGCACATATTCATTCTTTATGCGTTCAGTCAAGTGTTCTGAATTTGTTATTTTCATTGAGTACACCACCAAAAAGAAATCAATTCTTTCTTCTTCCGACAAAACCATGTTTAATCTGTGGAAGATAAAAAATATAGTTAATGAGATGTCTAATGTGTCCAAACTTTAGGGAACACTGTATAACATTTTTATTTCCATTTTCCCTATAATTTCCTTGTTATTCTTCTTTTCAGTACAGTCTTAGCGTACTTCAGTAGAACCATATTTCTGTTGCCTCAAGTCTTTTCTTTATCAGTGAGGAGATTGTCTAGCATTCACTGCCATATAGGAGGACTGATATTACATTACAATTCAATACTTTTTTCTTTCTTCCTATTAAATATTTCCGTTTCTTAATAGTTTGCTTAGCTTTTGGAAGCCCATTTCTTCTATTCCAATACTCCTTTGAATGTCGCATTTTCCGTCATCTTTTAAAACATTTGCTCGCATTTACATTTTTGTACTTGCATGGATTTGGTATTTCCAATTCCTACTGTACGTTTTGGAATATTCATTTTGTTCCCAGCTCTTCTCACTTTCCTTTTTTTACCTTCTATAGAAGTTCCTTTAGTTTCTTTTGTGTGTCAGCTATCAACACTGTGTCATTTGTATATCATATGTTGTTAGGATTACGTCCGCTAATAATGAATCATTCTAATCTCTATATTGATGTAATCCTGATGAGGATCTGGTCAGTAGAACCTATCCTTGTCTTACGCCCCATTCTTTTATGGGGGTTTATTTTATTCATTCTCTATCCGTATGACGACGGTTTGATCCCTGGATTATTCTAATATATTTTCCAGAGTAATGCAGCAGTTCGAACAATTGTGAGGTATTATAAATTATTAGGTATTATAAATATTATAAGTAATGTAGCAGTTCGAAGAGTTGTGAGGTATTATAACCTTTTATATAACCCATGAAACATAAGTCTATATCATTTACATTTGTGCTAATCTTTCTGATAATATCTGAGCATAAATACTGTAATTCCTGTTCCAGCATCTTTAATGAAATCGCACTTCACTCAACCTAGAAAGTAAAAAACGTTTTGAAAAGCGGTTAGTTTAATCGATAAGATTGAAATTATAAAAGTGAAACATTTCATTTTAAAAATATTTAAATTTTCTAACCGTAAGTTCTATTCTAATAGTTTCTTCCATTGAATCGCTCGCTTATGGAAGTCTCTTACGGTTTTTTTTTCTTTCCAGTCAAATTTTATCTTCAAAAATTTAAATGCCAATTGTAATCTTCTGTCTTATTAATTCTTGTTTTTTTTATTGTCTTCTCTCCTTAATAGTGTTTTCTACTGTAACAGTTTCTCTCCCTGCACTTCTCACATGTGGAACTTTCGATTTCTTGCTTCTCTGATAATTCAAAAATTTTAATGAAACGTGAAAAGTCATCTTCTGTCTTCTTGAGACCTGTTCCTTTTTTTGTCCTTTCAGCAACAACCCCCCCATTTGCAAGAATTAAGAAACAGTTCAATTTCTTTAGAAACAAAGAAAAGAATTCTGAATTGTCATGTAATATCACGCCTTTCATAAGGTAGTAAATACTGAACAATTTACTCACAGATGAAGATAAAACTTGAGAGAACAAATATGTGGTCCTACAGAAGGATGCCGAGAATGCCATAGATAAAGCGGTGGGCAATGAATATATTTTACGAGAATAGAAGTAAAAAGGTACTTCTTAAAATCAAAAAGAGACAGTTGTACTTTATAGGAAGCATAAAGTGCTAAAAGGGCTTCTAGAAATTGATTATCACAGAATATATTGAAAGCCTCACGTCCTTGTGTAAATGGATTGCGGGACAGCAGAAAATGAATAGTAAACGGCAGGTTAAGATTGCAGTGATCGAAGAAACATCCTCTTGAGAATCTGTTCCATAGAGCAGTCGTTTACGGGATGAAGCTTTTTGAATCGAATTTACTTCTCACCGATGAGGATGTGAGTGGTTTGCTATAATGTAAGTGGCATGGTCGATCCTGAAAGGTTGAGTCTGGCTGAACCAAGAAATGTAATTCTTCCGAGCACTTTCCATGGTGGTAGCGATAGAATAGTGAGAGGCTCGTCACATTCCGTCTGTCAGAGAGATGTTTGGAGGGCGTAAAATAATTCATCAGCCCCAAGTACTCGGAGATGTTTTTGAACTCTATCGATAATGGAAAGTAGGGACATGGCAGCTTCCGCCCAAATATATCAAACGTACTCCATTTTTGACTTGATCTGGCTCTTGTAAAGGTAGAGGATAGCATGTGGAGTCAGGTAATTACTGGAGCGGTACAGGGAGCCGACCATTTTACCAGCATCTTTATCGTGTTCTTCTAGGTCACACTTGCGCAAGCTATTTAGAAGCTAATTACATGGCAAATAATAATGTTATGATCTTTTTTTTTAAAGCGTTTCATCCCAAGCAAGGCGGGAAGCCACTAGGAGGCTAGGGGTTACAGAAGATTTGGAGCAAGATCAGATAAGAGTGATAGAGGAAAGGATGAGGAGAAAGATAGCGGATAGATCAAGGCAACTGGAGATGTCGATTGACACTACATTTGAATAGTTAGAGATTATAGCTCTCAGGGAAACTGGAATAAGGAAGGGAGTTCCACAGGAGACAGGTGCGAGATATGAAGCTTATTGGAGTAGAAGAGACGTCTACATTTAATAGTTTCGACAGTAAAGGGGTGAGAGCGGGATGCCAGCCTCGTATCTTAAATGAAAATGGTCATTTTTGTTTATTAATGTATCATAAAGATGGATTAAAATCAAATATTATCTTAAATAAACTATTTTAAACATAATTAAAATGAATCACAGAATCGGCAATTACGTTGTGCTGGACGCTATGCAGACAGCCTGACTTTAGTCTTTGCTCAAATTTATTCGAATTTTCGCCTGCAAGTATTATAACGTTTTATGTTGGAAAAACATTACTGAAAACTGAAATTTGTGAATCAGAGGTACATATTTTTAAAGGCAGACATCTGCTTATAAAGTTTCAAAGGACTATTACAATAATGCAATTTCTCTAAGTTTGCCTAAAGCCTGATACACTTGAATTAAATAATACTTAAAACTTAATTAACACAGGTTACTAGGAGAACAAAGTCTATTTTGTTTATCATGAATGAAAATCCACGATATATATATATATATATATAAATATATATATATATATATATATATGTATAAATTTAACGGATCACAGAAGTCTCTGCGTGCAGATGAACCTCCTACAGGTATATAGGTATGTGATTACGCGTTTGTTTATTAAAGAAAGGGATACGGATTCCGTTTTAAATAGTTTCAAAAAGCAGACCTTCAGGGGATGTAGGATTTTATATCATAAAATAAGTAATTCGTAAATTAGCTTTTTATATAAATAAATTAATTTCTGTTGCAAATCTTGTAGCAATATACTCATATTATGTCAGAGATAAACAGGTAAAAGATCACATTGACAGATGAACGATGAACATTTTTATCTTAGGTTAAATGGATACACTTTTCACTGTATATATATGTAGACACACACCTGAATATGCAGGGTGCGATGGAAAATTGTCGTCTAAATTACGCAAAAATAAAAATAACATTAACACCTCATTTTAATAACAGATATAATTACCAAAAATTAATAAAAAATATATTGAAATATTGACGAGTAGATTTATTCAATAATATCGCCATTGGCTTCAACCAGGGCCTCTAGATGACTTGGGAATCTCCTGCAACTCTTCTGGACGGTCTCCTTGTTTAAGTTGATGACTGCTGCCATAATGCTTGCCTTCAGTTCATCTTTGATGTTACAAGGAATTTTGTTGGTCTCTCGCTCAACTGCGCTTCACACATGATAATAAAAGGGGTTTCAGTCTGGGGAGCTAGGCGACTAGATGCAAAGGGTAATGTAGTCGATGACAATCATGACAGGGGTGTCCTGTTTGCGCAGCATGGTGCAGAGCCCTGTTGAGAGACATAGGGTATTCTAGCAGCTAATTCTTAACCCAGGACATCACTACCTCCTGCAGGCACTTGATGTAGAACCCCGTGCTGAGTCTGAGATTCTATGGGTAGGTGAATGGAGACATAACGTCGCCATCATTAGTGATCACCCCAAACACCTTCGTAATCACCATTAGATTCATCCAACCCTATCCTAATCATCTACACTGTTGTCAGATCGACAAGCAAACACACTGGAGCTTCCGGTGCGAATTCCAAGCAGTACAGCATGCCATATCCAAATTTATGGCGGAGTGAATTCCGTGTTGGTGTTCTTTTTCTCACAGACGTTATCCAAATTGACCCTACTATACTGTGCATTCGTGAATATAAAAGGATTATGATAAAAATAAGCAGACATAATGTTTGTAATTTATTCAATCAAACATTCAAATTATTATATATATATATATATATATATATATATATATATATATATATATATATATAATTATATCACCACAAAAAGGCGATGATATCACTAAGACGCAAGGAGTTACTGAATGAGAATGCCAAAACTTTAGTGATGAGAAAAGGCAATAAAAGAACAGGTTGCATGAAGACAAAAATGTCGATTGACGTTGCATTTAAACTTTTGAAGATTATAGATTGCAGAAATGCAAGATACCGGGTGTACGAGAGAATAAACTAAAATGGATGTTACGGTTACATCTAGCGAATTTAACAGAATAACGATGAGACCTAAATGGCAATCTAGTAGTAAGCTGTAATTCAATGCTCATCAAAACAATTGCCAGGGAAATGTCTTTTTTTTTTATAAAGACAGAGAGAAACCACATCATGGCGGTGGCAAATTGGATGAAGTCAAGATGCAGCTCAGAATCGATTTGATTTTTCTTCTTGATCGTGTTCTTCTATGTGCCATGTCCCTTTTCCTGTCCTTTGTAGCTCTTAATAAATTTGTCTTTTTGCCATCTCCCCCCAAAAACTACTGTTCTATCAATTCGCTCAAGCTTGCCAGGTACGTTTTGTTGCTTTTCTCTTATCCACTCACCTTGTGAGTATGAGATTTTACAAGCCTTCATTCAACATTGTGTGCCCCTAAAATTTGAACGTTCTTTTCCTTATATTAAGCATATGTCCTTTATCTTGCTTATATGTTCGATATCTTAATAAGGGTTGGCTATTTGGCTCCGATTGTTATCTATTCCCTCTTCTCAGGGCATATTTTTTTTTAACACTGTGGTATATATGTGAGAGAACGCATAATCTGGTGCGGTAAGTAGTTCTAACAAGGCCTTTACGCGCAGGCCTTCCGTCGTAACTTCCTTAAACTGTGGTATGATTTTGAGGCACTTTCCCAAATCGATAACATCAAAAAGTTCTCTCCTTGACATGGTGAAATTCAAACCGGTGTCGGAATGCGAGCTTTCTAAACACTCAGTTACACCCACTATATATATATATATATATATATATATATATATATATATATATATATATATATATATAAAAATATAGTTTTACGGTAAGCATATTTAGGGTTGCCAAATATCAGGGATAGAGTGTATATAAATATAAAAGTGGGATTTGAAGTTGACAGTCATGTAACATGCTAAACGCAATTGTCAGACCATGTTTGTTGTGTTTTTGCTCAGTGATGCATTGTGGGTAGTCCATTGCATTGTGTTAGACTGTATTATTCTCACGTTTCTTTTGATGGGCGTGGTCAATTAATTGTTTATTATTTGTTTTTTTATTTGTTTGGATTCATTTATTTTACTTATTTATCTTTATTCTATGTTCTTTATTTATTTTCATTCATTCTTGTCATTTTTAGTTTTCGATTTTTAACTTAATTTTTTTTTATGCGTTTTGATATGAGTTCTGATCGTTTATTTAGCAGTTTGTTTTGGTCTAGGAAGGTAAGAGTTGTTAGATTGATTGATGTAGGCTGATCTGATTTCCTTGTTCTGAACTCCAATGATTTTTCTTTGTTGTTGACTTCAATGTCTACTATTATACATACATACATGCATATATATATATATATATATATATATATATATAAAAAGCCATCTTTATGTATAACGTTATTTTTATAGATACAAGTATTTAAGTAAATGCTCTGTTTATAATAAACAGTATTAAATAACATTTACCGGCCTGAATGTCCGAGAAATTTTTTCATAGAAAATATTCGTCCTTAGACAGGATTCGAACCTGCATCCTATACGGAACCGTCATTTACGCTGACGTGCCTTGACCGCTCGGCCACAAAGGATCGTTCGGTTGGCAAGGTTGAATTTACTGCTTATAAACTTCAATCTTCCATGAATCTCGTACATTCATAACTGCTCATAGCGTATCAAATGTAAACAAATGACGTCATATATTAAGAAATGGACAAAGTCCGACAATTTATTTATTAAAGACATTTTTATGTTTAACGTTCTTTTTATAGATACAAGTATTTAAGTAAATGCTCTGTTTATAATAAATGTTATTTAATACTGTTTATTACGTTTATGACGTTATATATATATATATATATATATATATATATATATGTGTGTGTGTAATGAACTTTTTAATGTCTGACAATTAATTAATATATTTTCTCTTTGTACGTTATTTTGTTACATACAAATGATTTTAAAAAAAGAACTTTTTTTTTGTTTGTTTTTTTTTTAAATAAACAGCATTAATTACATTTACCTGTCTGAATGTTCGAGCAATTTCATAAAGAATATGTTTCTCCTACAGCAATCCCATGGGAACCATCGTTTGAACTGATGTGCTGTAAAACATTCAGCAAAACAAACAAAAAAAAAACTTCTGGGTAGCAAATTCCGAATTACTGTTTATAAACAACAAATCTTCGACGAACTTTCACGAACTATCATATCTTCACACGACAAGTACCTTAACGTAAACATTGACAACATATTGTGAAATGTATTAAGTCCGACAATTATTTAATATATTTTCTGTTTATACGTTTTTTGTTTATACGTTATATTAGATAAAATTTATTTAAGTAAATGCTGTTTTTTTTTTAAATAAACAGTATTAATTACATTTAATGATCTGAATATTCGAGAAATTTTGCTGAAGATATGTGCTTCTCTGACAGGAATCGAACCTGCATTACTGCATAATATTTTCTTCTTCATTTGTGCGATTAACTTCTATGAGATTTCTTTCCGTCTCTATCTACAGTGTAAAATCTGCTTGGAATACCGTGTGTAAAAGCAATATTGTCTATTTTTTAGATTAAACTTGAACCATTGTTTCTTAGAAATGATTAAATATATCTTACTGGAATTCTCCGAAGTATTTATAACATTATTGTACTCTACTTTGAAAAAAAAGAATGTATAACCACTCTCCAGTCTTAAGAGAAGATTAGTGATGAAATCGATCATAAACGAAAATGACATGTTCATCATTAATTAATAATAGCTAAGGATCGGAAGCTCATGAAGTATTGAAATTAAGTTCATATATATATATATATATATATATATATATATATATATATATATATATATATATATATATATATATTATTCAAGGATCCTTTTACAACTGGAGTAACAAGGTGCCTCACACGTTTCACATACGATTTTCTTTTCAAGGCTTTTTTCACTTGTCTTTGGACTGTCATAACGGAAACTCCACTCTCGCGCGCCGAGCGTGTTATGGATTGAGTTGAATCTTTTCTAATTGATTTCTTTAGCTTAAAGCTTAAACGATGATCCCTTTTCCTGTTATGAACTCCTGATCCAGTTTTTCTCTCTACTGTTCCCTCTTTTTAAAACTTATTTACCTTTCTGTTCATGCTTTTTGAATGGACTTTGAAGATGGAATGCAGAGTATGAATGTTGGTACCATTACAGAAGGACTGAATGATTTTTTACCTCTCACCATTGTTCATTTGGAAAGACGGTTAGTCTGACACAAATCTCATTTTAACCTTTTCCATTTCTAGCTGAATAGCTCAAAGTGATTTTTTTTACAAAGAATGGTATCAAGATGACTAAAAGTCTAATCTGAAAAACTGGAAAAAAGAAATTCAATGAATTTAGTAGGTTTTTAGACATTTTGTGGGATGGACACTTATTCTGAATCTGTCTATATTTCTGAGATGAGGTATTATGTACATTATTTACATTATTCGGACTATTGTCCTCATCAGCTCAGTGGGGTAGACTGTTCTAGTTCCACGTGCCATGTTTGATGGATGTCAGTTATCAGTTATCTCCTGCTAATTTCACTCTGAAAGTTCTCCACTGCCTTAACCGGGTATTGAACTCACACTCTTTGGGTCCTGTCACAGTGACAGTAGAGAACATGCAGAGGTAAATTAACAGGAGATAACTGATAACATTCTACCCCAGCCAGTGAAATAAAGGGTTCAGTTTGAAATTCCAACCAGCTGAAGAAGGCCGGAGCGTACAACGGCCGAAACGGTGTGATAAATATGGCGACAAAGATGAGGACAATAGTCCGAATAATGTAAATAATGGACAATTATTATGTTACACGATTTGGACAATTTTGCTGTTAAATATGTTATGTCTCTAATGTTCAATCGGCCGATAGTATAAATACTTCTGGGCCTTCGAATTCTCTAAAAAACCTTCATCGCACTTCACTGGTTAAATAAAGCCGGAAAGAAATTGACGCGTAGCTGCGCAACAGTTTGTAATGGTTGAAGGTGCGTTTGAGAAGTTTCGAAGCAATTCAATTTAGAATTACCAGAAGGAATACATTACCAATATTTTTATAGAGAACAGCAATAGAAGGGAGAAATTATAGCTGAAAGGGAAGGAAAAACACTATAGACTTTGATCTTAGGACTTATGTATGTATGTATGTATGTATGTGTGTGTGTGTTTGTATGTATGTACATATTGCGATGGGTAAATTGTCGCCACTATATATTTTTTTATTTTGCGAATAAGCGTAGTTATTATTATTATTATTATTATTTTGTCGACTGCACAGGATAGTAGGGTCAGTTGGGCACTGTTTGTTAGAAAAAGAGCACTGAGACGGAATAAACTCCACCAGAAAGTTGGAAATGGCATGCTGTATTGCTTGGAATTTGCGCAGAAAGCTCCAATACAAACATTTCAGAGTGTTGGGTGGCAGTCTGAGGAGAGTGCAGAGGATACGGAAAGAGTTAGATGAATCTAATGGTGATTACGAAGGTACAGCAGCTCGGAAAACTCATTCTGATAGTTCTGGTAATAAAAGAATTCCTGAATTTGGTGGTAAGGGCCTCAAATCCAACACGTGCCTTAAAGTTGCAGTGCTGTCCTGGGTCAAGAGGGTGACTTTTGGAGGGCCCTATGTTTGGCAACAGGATTCTACAACATGCCACGTAAGTAGGGGAACAAAGTTATGACTGTCAGACAATATCTGCAACCACATAAACTTAAAATCTGGTCGCCTAACTTCCCAGAATGCAACCCCTTGATTATTATGGGTGGGGTGTAGTTGAGTGAGAAACCAGCATAACCCATTTTAATACCAAAGGTGAACTGAATGCAAAGGATTATTTCAGCATTCAACAACTTAAATAAGGAGATTGTTCAGAAGAGTTACAGGGGATTCCGAAGTCGTTCAAAAGACCTGGTTGAAGCCAGTAGCAATTTTGTTGAATACATTTACTCTTTAAGATATTTTTGTGTAAATTTGGTAAATATTTCTGTGAAAATGATATGCCGGTGTTATTTTCATTTTCATTTTTGCTTAATTTAGACGACAATTTAGTTATCGCACACTGTATATGTGTGTGCGCTCTCGTGTGTTTATGTGCGTATGTGTGCCTGACTGTGTGTATTTGTGTGTGTGAGACATTGTTTTTTAATTAGTG
>CAHIKZ030002223.1:1962500-2035000 GCA_903632075.3 Acanthosepion pharaonis | reverse complement strand
AAGTTGGTTCGAGCTAAAAAAAAACCCAAAAAAACAGAGGGTGTTGTGGAATGACCTGGTTAACCTAGTACTGAAACCTCAAAGTACGTGAAATAAGCATATAATATATATATATATATATATATATATATATATATATGTGTGTGTGTGTGTGTATGTGTGTCTGTGTGTGTCTGTGTGTGTGTGAAAATGTGTATATAATATGAACATAAATATATATATATATATATATATATATATTATATTTATATATTATATGCGGGTACTTACTAGAAAGCGGTCAATATCAGAGATAGAGCTAACATGACAAACTCACATCAATCCAACCAAATATATATATATATATATATATATATATATATATATTTGTGTGTGCGTGTGTGTATTTAGGCAGCAAATTCTCTTATAGGCATGTCGGATTGAGTAAATTACAAACATTATCTGCTTATTTTTATCATAACAATAGAATCAGCTACGAACACTGTAATAATGTTCTAAAATGCCTATAAATGAACAGTTTTTAACCTTTAATGCGCGCTCGACATTCCAACATAAAAGAAAAACAATTCATAATGGATAACTTTTCCCGCTGTAATGAACGCTATAACATAATAGCAATTAAACGAAAAAGAAAAACAATCAATAATGGATAGCTACCAATTGCCTTACCAATTGCACCCATGATGATGATCTCAGAAAGATACGGAAAGTACTTGGGAAATAAAGGTGATTCGCACTGTTGCAGTGCATTCAAGCCTTATTTAATTGTAATATACGGAAAATATTCGTGAATATGAAAAAGATTATGATAAAATAAGCAAACATAATGTTTGTAATTTATTCAATCAAACATATATATATATATATATATATATATATATATATATATATATATATATATATATATATAGGTACAAACAAGTAATCACTATAAAGATGCATGTTTGTTTCGTTGCCTGAACATAAGTATCTCATCAGATTGTGAACTACTTTTGTATTAAGCAGTCTTTTAAATTATTGTTATGGACGCTTGAATCTATATACTTTGTGTTCTCAGTGCATTTTGATATATATATATATATATATATATATATATATATATATATATATATATATATATATATATATCATAAATAAAAAAATCTCATCACTATTGACATACATATATAAAAATGTACATATTCAGTTAAAAATTAAAAGAAACATCCTTTATAATGTCTAGTAGAATAGCCGAAAGCTCACAGATATATAGAACATTCGGAGAGTTTTATAAGCTTCCTGTTCAGAAAAGAAACCTCTGATACGAATAGAAAAAAAATTGAATAAAACTCTTAACCGTAAGTATCTCGTCAGACGTCTTTAATGAAACCTGTATAAAAGAGAGATTGGTGCCCAAATGCACAATTGCACACACACACACATACATACATACATATATATATATATATATATATATATATATATATATATATATATATATATATATATTCTTCGAAATTACTCGTCGTTGTTTGAGGAAAATCTATATCGGATTAACTGATTTGTTTTTCTTGAAGCATCATCCTTTCGCAGGTTATTTAAACCGGAAAATATTTTTAGATTTTAAGAAATTTTTGGTGTTATTAATGATACAATCATACTAATTAACCCACAGAAGGGGGAGGAGAGGTTGATTTACAAGTTTTCGCAAGGGAACTTACGCACCAGTAAATATTGCGAATCCGACTTTCAATCGGAAACGTTATTAATTAAACAACCCGAACATCCAAGCTTATAAAACCTGGTATTCAGAAAGTGTTTAGATACTGACCAAGTTGCTTAACTTTGGTGATCGTACAAGAACCATTGTTTCAACCTGATATAGCTACAAGCCTAAGATATAGAGGAAATCGTTAGAATGTAGGTAAGAATTCGTAAGTAAATGTAAAAAAGCGCTTTCTTGGTATTCTCTCGATTCTACGCAAAACGTCTTAAAGAACTTTACGCATAATTTGTTTGATTATTATTGTTTCTAAACCCGAGAGTTTTATTTCCTTTTAGATTTACAAATAAAAATTTAAAAAAAAACCCCAAAAACAAGACAATTGGTGAATGTATTTTTGTTTCTGTTCCCCATAATTTTATTCACTTTATTAAACCATGGAGAAATTCGGCTAAAGAAAAAGCTATTTTGTGCAATGCTGCGGATTCAATTTGTAACATAAGATACGTGCGATATGTTTGCGAAAGAATTTTACATTACGCATCAGTCTCCATAGCAAACGGGAAAAAAAGAGCTTGAAACACGGCGATAAACGGAGTAGGGATATTTTTTGCTTTTACCATCAATTTGAAACTAAACAAGATGGCCGACTCAAAACATCTAAAGTCATGTTAAAGGCAAGAGACGATAATAAAGAAAATAATTTTCTTCTTTCGTAACTGACAATGGTTATAGCAACAATATTTGCTATTTATCTACATTAATAAACGGATACAGTTTTCATGTGGCATTTAATTTTTCCTCACTGTAAGCTTCGAAATAATTTACTTCACGAAATGCTTGGGCTTTTTATAGCATCTAATCGACCTGGTTGAACCCGAAAATTAATCTGCAAAAAAGATGCACGATATTGGTGCATTTGTATTATTTATTAAATACTAATTCCTTCAAGATAGTAGACGCCCAAGCTGAACATATATCTAAGGCGTAAAATGTCAAGGGATTTTTAATCCTGGGTATGACGATAAACTATATCTGGCAGCAAAGCCTCTGATCGGGAGATTGGAAGAGCGTTGTATCACCTCTTAATTGCTGTTGTTCTCAGGTCCACCCTGATCTGGGAAGGAGGTATTACCTGTTAGGGCTCTAGCTATAGGCAAATAGTGAAACGCCAAACAAAAACAAAACACTATGAAAGTGTGGAAATGCATTTTTATTAAAAAAAAAAATGACCAGTATATTTTTAGAGGAGAAATATGTTTTATCTGTAGTTGAAGCTATAACATTGGAGACAAAATATTTAGATTTCGCCATTAAATAATTTCTAGAGGTTGATATGCCACAAAACAACTAACATGAATAACTCTTTCATGACATTAATCCATATAAATCCTACAATATAACTGTATTCCAAAATATAACTTCAACAAAACTACAACATAAAACACTTATATTAACGCCTCTAGTAGTTATGTACACACAAACATGTATATGAACAAAAGATGCGCATTATCTACCATGTATTCAGTTGTGAAATCAGAATAACCTATATTATATTTTATTACTCCAAAGAAAATTGAATTTCGGCATTAAATAACCCATAGCGAGTTGATATACCTCTAAACAAATAAAAGAAACAGAGGGTTTTCTTTTGTTTTCTCATCTGGAGATCCGTCCTGTGTATAATAGGTTTCAGTTGAAGCAAGAAAGATAGAGGGAGAGGAACAAGCAAATGTCTGTGACAGAATTTTGATAATTTTTTAAGACTAGTTTCGTAGACTATGATGTCTTTCTTTTATATGGTATCTCATATCTTCTTAGCGGTTTTGCATAGAGAGTTTGCCATTCTCTTAGAATGGTTGCCCTATTGAGACTAGGGCGCATAGTCTAACCTACTATTTTACTATAGGAAGGAGGAGGAGGAAAAAGAGACGGTGGTGGATGAGAGGTAGATGGAGGAGGAAGAGAGGATTCAGTCTTTCCCAACTGGCCGTCTTGTTAACGAAACGAAACTCGGTCTGAACGGGAATTAAAACTCACCGATTGCCGCACTCACACCTTTGCATATGTGTTGCATGACAAATAGATATGATCTTAGACGGTTAGACTTGATCGATTCCGCATCAGATCGAGTTTTCTTTTGCGGCTATCTTGTATAACGTGCATTTCTCATTCGTATCGCCATGCACAATTAGCCAAGAATACCGAACTCTAGAGAAAAAGAGAACAGGATGATTTCAAGTTGCACAATAACTTATTACCAAACAAGGCATTCAACCCTTTCACACATATATATTCTTTTAAATTTTACTGAATGAAAACATTTCTTTTCTGCTTAATGGGGTTCTAACCGGTTCATTGATAATTGTTCGCCATTGATATGCTAACCAGGGGGAAAAAAAGTTAGAATCCTTGACCGTGAATTGTGGAGGCGATGTCTTTACTTAAGTGAAACAATAAATTCTGTAAAGAAGAATGAAAGAGCCAATATCAATTTGACAAGTCACTTGCTAAGATAAACTATTGCTATGCTAATCTTTTACTAAACGATACATCAAATATTCTTTTCTACCCTCCGTCCAGAAATGATTAAAAAAAAAGAGGGTTAATTTTATACTAGAATTTAGTATTGTTGAAGTTATCGCTAAACTTTTTGTCGATATTTAAAAACTCTTTGTAAAACAATCGATGAATTTTGTATAAGTTGATTTGTTTGGAAAAATACATTGAAAAAAACCCAACTTCGCCGTTAGAAACAGAGAAAAGAGTACTGACCTGTTATGCAATAAGATGTCTTCCAAAGGCTAAGCAAAGTATTAAGACACAAGAAAATCACGTTAGAAACAAAGAAAAGAGTATTGACCTGTTATGTAATAAGATGTCTTCCAAACGCTAAGCAAAGTATTAAGAAACAAGAAAATCTCGTTAGAAATAAAGAAAAGTGTATTGATCTGTTATGTAATGAGATGTCTTCCAAACGCTAAGCAAAGTATTAAGAAACAAGAAAATCTTGTTAGAAATAAAGAAAAGAGTACTGACCTGTTATGTAATAAGATGTCTTCTAAAGGCTAAGCAAAGTATTAAGAAACAAGAAAATCTCGTTAGAAATAAAGAAAAGTGTATTGATCTGTTATGTAATGAGATGTCTTCCAAACGCTAAGCAAAGTATTAAGAAACAAGAAAATCTTGTTAGAAATAAAGAAAAGAGTACTGACCTGTTATGTAATAAGATGTCTTCTAAAGGCTAAGCAAAGTATTAAGAAACAAGAAAATCTCGTTAGAAATAAAGAAAAGTGTATTGACCTGTTATGTAATAAGATGTCTTCAAAAGGCTAAGCAAAGTAATAAGAAACAAGAAAATCAAGAAATTAAGAAATTAAGAAATTAAACAAATTAAGAACAAATTAAATTTAAGAGTGTACAATCTAGAAGTCTATATATACTGCAGGGTGCCTAATAAAAAAGGCGGTAAATTCAGAAAGAAATTTATTTGCTTATCATGATTCATGCACAAACTGAATAATCATCGTAGATGTTCGAAATGTTTGCCTGAATGTTCAACACAATGTGATAAGCGTGGTAACCAGTAGCTTTACGGATAGTATCAAGGGGAATTTCATTCCAAGCTTCAGTTAATTTCTACTTCAACAAATCAATATCGACGATGTTACGACGACGGTTTTGCAAATGAGTTAAGAGTACATTCCAGATACAGTAATCCATTACATTCAGATCTGGGCTTTTAGATTAACCAATTAGAGCTGCTATATTTTTCTCAATGAATAAATTTGCCGTTATTTTACTGACCACTCTGTACAATGTTTTTGCAACATACTGACGTGTGTTGAAATCCTTACAGTATGTAGTATTGTTGAAGTTATCGGTAACATTTTTTGTCGAGATTTAAAAACTTTACTCTTCCTACTGTATTTATATTTACAATGCTACTACACGGCATTATATATTACCAGAATTAATTATATATAAAAAACTTAATAAAAGATATGAAAAAATAACAAAAAAAAAACAATATTGCATTTTTATTAAATAAGTATTTGTTATTTTAATCCTTAAATTGTTTTAAAAAGTGTCAGTATTTTTATGTTAAATTATTAAACTTTTAATTCCCCCCACCAAATTAATGAAAATTTATCATACGAAGAAACGTGTACTTCTTTCCCAGTAACCTGTTTGCACTTCACCCCAAAATTTGCTTTCGATCACTCAATTTATGACTATTTTATAAGGTGTGACAGACTAACAGAAGGGACATAATTTTATATATAGAAGATACAGTATTTACTAGAATACTTTTTAAAAGTTCATGGGTTTGTAAAATGCTTCTCTGTGTTTTCTGTATGTTTGAAATTTTAATGTTGCTTCTTCCTTTTAGGAGACAGCTTTTTGTTTAAAATAATAAAAAAAGTACATGAATGTTCTGCTGCATATGGCTTAATGTCTGTGAAATTCTGTACCGTAAGTTGCTATAAAGCTAAGAGATTAACATAGTAAATCGAGTCATTTTATTAAATAACCTCTTTAAATCGAAACTTCCACATGGATATCATGCGTGACACCAATGGTCAGAAATATCTAAAGTGTCGGCTGCCTACAACCGCTTTCACAGATCAATGATTAAAAAATCCCTGCGAGCGAATGATGTCTACACATCTTAGCAAGCACTATCCTTTTTTGAACATCGTGGAATGTCGCTACATAATCACAAAGAACTGTAAAAAATAAGAAGAAAATACTACCATTTGAGGAGTTTCAACAACAGCAACAACTAAAATGGATAGCACATGTTGCTCAAAGACAGAATATAATTAAGATATTGACGTTTCAGGCGATTTCAAACAAAAGGTTAAAGGAAGCCCACATCAATAGTGTAAACAGCGATAACAGTGGAATTGCGAAAACTATTTTTCTGAAAAAGATGTTTTAATAGAAATATTTTATAAATTTCAAACAACAGTAGCAGTGGCTGATTGGTCAATGAATTTCAAATGTTTCCTTATAAGGAAATAGCTAATATTACAATTATGATTACCATTCGAACAATGTTATGATGGGGTTTCTATAACATTCGTTTTCTTATCTGCGCAGAAAACTTCATGTTATGGTCGGCTCATTTCCGTGCTTTGCCATACACTTTACGACTCCTCTAATGGGTAGCATTTCACTGTTATTTTCTAAGACTTTTGGGAAGAAGATTTTTTATTATCCTGAGGAATCTGGAATAGTCGCATGTAAAAGTTTTGCTTCAAGTAAAAAGTCTTTCCTTTCGACACAAAGAAAGAATCTTTCATTATTCTCTGAGAATCGTTTACACTTCTGCGTTTGGATTACAGAAAAAAATACCGTATTCACAAATGTTTGTTTTTTTTTCTTTTGCTGATAAACTGGCGTCAATTACAGAATCTGATTCCTTCTACTATTAAACATAGACTTTAGAAATAGATCAGCTGTTTACTCACACACAAATTACAGCATGTTGAGATTGAAGATTGAATGCATTGTTATCGGTCCTAACAAACATGCTGCCATATTGAACATTTTGGTCTGCTATGAAGTAGCAGAAAGATTATATAGAATCAATGGCTAGGTTTTCAGCACAAAAAGTAGGTTCAATGCGTCGTGCCAGATAGGTTTTCTCGTCAGAATCGTTCATACACATTTATAAGTCTACAATTCATTAATGCCTTCAATACTTCTCTCAGCTGTGATCGGTTCTGCTATGTATTTAGAGATTTTTTGATGATTAACAAATTAACCGAAGCAAAAATTGCCTCATCCTAAAATACGACGTCAATTTCGAGCTGAGTCTAGCAGATGTATACTTGGCCTCAGTAAATGATTTTATGAGTGTTTTACTCTCCTTTTAATGGTGTAACACGAATAACAATTCACTATCTGAACTTTAGACGATGACGCATATTGCAATAAGGTTAGGTATAGTGAAAGAGTCTAGCGCAAGCAAGCGTCATGCTACGGAAACCCGCACGAATTCCTTTCATTCAAGTAGAACCGTTTGAAAGGGGTCGGGCATGGCGGACTTCGACTGGTTGAATTGCCATTTCGGAGAATGACAGCCCACGTTGGACGTGATATGTTCTGGGCCGACGTGCGGCAGATATTCACGAAAATCAACATCCGTCTTCTTCTCTGTACATAGCGCTTCAGTTTCTTGTCAGTTGATTCCCATACTTCGCCATAAGCGTTAGGATTCCCCAAGAAAAGCCACAAATCCCAGTTATTTTCCAAGATTTTTTCTGAAGAAGGTTTTGTTATACCCTGAGGCGTCTGTGTATAGCTTCATCCTAATATTTTGCAAAAAGTAAGAAAGGTTTTTCTTTTTTTCTCACAAAGAATCTTTCAAAATTCCCAGAGAATCGTTTAGGTTGCATAAAAACTACAGAAAAATACCGGATTCAAAAGTCTTTTTTCATATATTTACTTTAATTACAAAATCAGATCCCTTCCACTAGTAATCATAGATTTTAGAAGTAGATCACTTACACACAGAATATAACCTGAGAGTCCAAATTCAACATGAACGAAGAATCTGTAATGTTATCTTTCCTGACAAACATATTGCCATATCTAACATTTCCCGATATAATATTAAGTAGTAAGCATCCTTTTATCGCCCTGTTTGATCAAAATTCAGTCCTTTGGCGGTGAAACTGGACGGATCTCCCCAGGGCCCATCGAGGCTATACGGAGGTCGTACGCTGCTCAGACTACATCTACCCCCGCAACAATAAGCTCTAAAAAAACACAGCGCCTTACATTTGGAGACAGCTTGGCTGCAGGAGTTGCCAAAAAGTTGTCTGTGTTGACAGGCAATCGCCTCTTAGGGCTCCATTCCGGGTTTTATGTCTGGATTTACTTCCATAATATTTTTCATGTTTGGATACGACCTCAAGGCAGTAGGAGGTTTAAAATCAGTGTTTTCCTTCCCCTAGATGGACTGCCTTCGTGGATTGTCGAGCTCCGAAGAAATTTTCCGCCTTCGCCCACCCTCCGGCTTGGAGGCGGATTTAGAGGCAAAATCAGACGCATGCCACGGAAGCATTTTATAGACAGTGGCATATTGTCCTCACTATCATCCGCGGCTATGATAACCTTTGAATATGACAACTTTTCATATGAAGTAGAAAGATTATATTCAATGAATTGCTAGGTCTTCTGCTAGGAAATTTGTCTCGTCAGAATCTATCTGATATATTTATAAGTCTACCATTCTTCCATGCATTGAATATTCCTTTTAGATCTGGCGCTTTTGCTATGCATTTAGAGATTTTTGATATAAGAATCTGCAATGTTATCAGTCCTGGCTTGGCATCTCAGCTTTTGTCTCTTACCCAACGTCGTAACGTAGCTTCACTGAGATGTTTCTAGAAATATTTTAATGGTAATTGTTCTGATGTTCTTTCCGCTTTGGTAGATCGACTTTACGAAGTTATGTGTAGTTCTAGATTGGCAGTTAGGTCTCCTCATTTTACAGTTGAAATCACTAGATTTAATAACAAGTTCTACGCTAAGAGTTTCTTCTCTCACCTTTCTGGCGTTTTGATTCCCAGTCAACTTGTATTTTCCAAAATTTGAATGCAATATCAATCTTTTGTCTCCTTAATTTCTGCACTTTGATTGGTCTTTCCCTTTAATAATGGTTTTGTTTCTAGACACCCAGTAAACTCTCCTGCATTTTAGTGACTTTATCGACTTGCTTTGGGTTAAGTGATTAAAAGATCCGTTATTTTCACAACGTTCTCTTATCTTCTGTGTGGAGTGTATCTATTTCTCTTCGCCTCATTATAAATCGATATGTATCAGAGTTACTTACTTCATGTATTTATATTACTGTCCCTTTCTATTTCTATGAATAAATATAGATATATTAAACTAATATCTCTCTCTCTCTCTCTCTCTCTCTATATATATATATATATATATATATATATATATATATATAGTGTTAGTTTGAGAGAGTATTTTTGAAGCCAAAATTACTGATTTTTCAGTGGTCTGCTCATAGAAATGCATGTAAGACAAGCTGGCTTTGTGGTAGACTGCTCAGTATCGGATAGAGTGTTAATAGAATTAATTTGAAATATTTTTTTTGGCTTAACTGAGCATTATGTCCGTCTTGATGACTTCCGAGTTTCATGCTCACATAATTCCGAAGTCAGCATGACGTAGATTCTAATCAGTTCAGTGAAAAAACTATTTCATATTAATTCTCTCTCTCTCTCTCTCTCTCTCTCTCTCTATATATATATATATATATATATATATATATATATATGTGTGTGTGTGTGTGTGTGTGTGTGTGTGTGTATTTAACAGCGGAAATTATCTGCTAAAGGTTGTTGTTTTCCTTTGATAGCAGGACGCTTAATTGAATTCCAGCCGCGTTCTTTTCGTGGGGTTTGGAATATACACGGCTGTCATACAGTATTTATCACACAATTACGTCTTAAAAGTGAACCTTGATACGAAATTAATAACAGATAACAAACCCCTTTAAATTGGTTAAAGAAGTGTCCGAAAGCTCTTTGGACAATTGACAGAACGGTTAATTTTATATATATATATATATATATATATATATATATATATATATATATATATATATATATATATATATATATAAAAGTATATGATTGGTGTATAGAGAAGAAATTCCAATAACCAAGAATTACTATTCTTAAAAGAGTGCTCAATACAGAGCGGTGCAGATATAATTATTTATTTAAAATTATAACATAAATATGCTATAAAATCACTACAAAAATATATTTTTGTTTCAACACCTCCGGTGTCTTATCAAGACATTCAACATCATCACTTGATAAGACACCGTAGGTGTTGAAACAAAATGGCTATTCTTGTAGTGATTTTATAACATATTTATTATTAGTTATTTATGTTTATATATATATATATATATATATATATATATATATATATATGTGTGTGTGTGTGTGTGTTTTGAAGTTCTATTAATTTTAATATTGTCTTCTGTTCGTTTGTATCCCTCGATTTTATGCGGCCTGTCAGCTTGCAAAATCTTTCATTCATGAGGCTATTCATACCGACATGTGATTGTGTTTTCACATTTTCTTTTATTCAACTTGATTGAATCTATTTTAAATATGAATATTTGTCCACGGGAAGTCATCATTGCAGTATTGAGATGCAGTGGTTGATGAATCATACGCATATGCTATTGACCGAGAGTTCAATCCTTACTGTGCACTAGAAAGAAAAACGTGGTTTTATGCCAAAATAAACCGAGTAAAATGCAACTACGCATAAAGTTAATTGGAATATTTTTTCCTGATATTCGATTTTCGATTTCTAAATGGAATCTTATTAATCGCTGATATTTGCTATTTGTTCATCCATTCGTCTAGTGGGAAGGATTTTATAGCCGTAATCATAAAATCTTTATTGTTTTATAGCAATAATCCCAAAACACATTTCTTTCGTGTTTTCTTTATTTTTAAATATGGTTTTTGTGTAAGTCGTTAGTTCAGTGAAGAGCTCAATATATGGTGGCAAGACATGATAAAATATTTTATTGTTGTAATGAACAAAGGAACTTTGCTATTCTCATATTCAATACAGATACCCATACACATGATTAGCTTTCTTTATTGGTTTTAACAACATTTATGTTCCTATTTAACGTAAAATAAAATTCTTAGAGAGGAAACATCCTAACGAATCTGAAAAATGGCACTAGAGTCAAGAAGAGAGATATAGATTTGGGTGAAAGTAAACAAAAAGTTAAACTTAGGTCTGATTGGAGCAAGAACCACAAAAATAAATATAAATCCGGTTTGCTCTAGAGAAAAAAATAAGATAAATATAGCAGCAGTTTTCTGTAGTGTCCGTATATAGGTCCGGTTTAAACTAGTCGCAAAAATATAGACGTATGTTCAATTAACACTATATTAAAAACAATTGACACCAGCCCAGTTTACACTAGAGTCAAAGAGAAAGTCAAAAAGGTAGATATAGGAGCAGTTTTCCGTAGTGTCAAAAGGTAGATATCGTTCCGGTTTACACTGGAGTCAAAAACACAGACGTAGGTCCAGTCCAGTTAAAACCAGACTAAAAACAAAACAAAAGGAAGACTGGTTTATACTAGAATCAGTTTTGCATGAAATCCATAAAGTTAGATATATATCCGGTTTACACTAGTGAACAAAGTAGACATCGGTCTGATTAGCACGAGTGTCAAAAAGGTAGACATAGTTTTGGTTTGCACGAAAGTAAAAAAAAAACATCAGAGCAGTTTTCATTAAAGTCAAAAAGGTAGACGCAGTTTCACTTTGTATGTATGCAAAAATGGTAGACACAGGAGTAGTTCTCGGCAGAGTCAATAACGTTGATAGGTCTGGTTTCTACAAGAGTCAAAGTGTTTATCATAAGTATGGCTTACAATAGAGAGAAAAGAAACTAGACATATATCCGGTTTGAACGAGTGTCAACAAAGAGATAAAGGGTTCAGTTTACACTTGAGTAAGACAAAAACGTATACATAGGCCCGGTATTCAATCAAGTGAAAAGGTAGACATTTACACAAGAGACTTACAATGACACATCCTCCTCATTTTGTCAATAACTCTCTTGTCGTTTTTGACATTTTATGAAATGCTTTTTAGGGTCTGTATATTATGTGGTGCTATCAACTAATTTCGAAATGAAACCTGTGCATATACAAGACCAGGACAATTCGCTAACCATTAAGCTAAGCGGTGTTGCTGTTTTCATTGAATAAAGGAGAATATTTATGAGGAATTGAATTAAGAATCAACAGAGACAACTAATGTTTCTTGGCTGACTTTAGTTAGACGGTATGCTTTAATTATCTTATGTGTTTTGTTTCGGACTAATTTCCTTCTCACTGTTGTTTGTTCCTTCATGTTTCCTTCCGGCTTTTCTCAGTTATCTGTTGTCTTCCAAATTGTTGCAGGAATAAAAGAGACAGAGGAGGATAATGCAGAAACATTTTGATGAAAAATATAAGCTTATTCAGAAAGGACAAAATCTAAATATCCACGTGTATTTTAAGCTGATGTCATAAAACTACTTTGAAAGAATAATATAATAATTCTCACTTCTCATTTGTGGATCTTTCTTCTGGCTTCATGCTTTCTAGCCAAAATTAATTTGCAAAACTTAATTGAAATGTCAATCGTTATCTACTGTCCCCCCTGATTAATCTTTTTCTCTTTCCGCTCATTATTAATGTTTCTATTCCTAATTCTACCACACCCTGTATCCCCTTTACTGACTTGATTGGTGTGATACCGATTAAGAAAATATATATATATATATATATATATATATATATATATATATATATATATATATATATACGGTGTATTTAGGCGCACATTTTCTTTAAAGCAAATATTACTAAAAAAAAACAGGTAATCCTAATTAACTAAATATCTAAATTTCGAATAAAGTCAAAAGACCCTATTTCTAGTATTTTTCTTCAGAAATATACCGATAATTTTTGCTGGAATTTCCTTTTTTACTGAGTAGGTTTATTCGATATCTCTCTCTCTCTCTCCATATATATATATATATATATATATATATATATATATATATATATATGCTACTATTAGACATTTGCTATGCTCTATGGATTTTCAAACAGCTTAGAATACATGATGTGATGAAATGGGCCCTGACTATTTAAAGAGCCCATGCCGCACCCCAAATGATTATACCAATGGATGACGAAAATTCTCCTTTTCCTCTCGAGGCCAATCTATTTATGATGAGGTGGGTCTATGCTGAAGACAGAAGTATTCATATTTGGTACAAAAATGATTTTGAACAGAAAATCAACATCCTTTTCCAAGTGCTCCAATATATAGTACACAAGATAAAACTTCCAAAACAGTAACTATCTGGAATTGGAAGAAAGTGCTGATGACACATACCCTCAATCCATTATGAAAAATCAGGATGCGGAATTAGTAAGTACTAAAGACTTTAAATACCTCAGCGTGTTGATCAGTTATGACTAATCTTTTATAGGAGATAAAGAAAATGGACATATAGTAGTCTGCGCTGGGGGTAGTTTCGCCTAATACTGCACATTGCTACAAAACCGAAAATTTCAACCTGAAAAGTCGAGTCATATCCTTAAATAACCTCGTGAGATCGAAACTTTCGATGGTTAAAAGAGCTTTCAGTGAGTAAATATTGTGGACTTCCGCTAGAGAATCACAAACAAAGAAAAATACCAAATAACAGAAACCACATCAGTTGAGGACTACCAACAGCAGCAACAGCTAAAAGGAATAGCATATGGAATTCGAAGAGAAAATAATGAAATAATCAAGATGTTGATCTTCCACATTAATTCAAACAAAACATTAAGAAGGAAACTTCCAATGTTTTAAGAGAAAGATTTTATAAACTTCAACCGAAAGCACTACTGCCTGCTCAGGTCAGTGAATGGCAAATGTTTCCTTGCAAGAAAACGGCTATTACTAGAAGTAACATTATAGGAAAATACTCGTCATTCATTGACCAAGCAGCCAGAGCTACTGTTGGCTGAAATTTATGACATTCTTCGGAAAAATAGATTTCTCAAAATCAGGAACTAAAGAGGGATTACACATGCTATCCATTTTAGTCGTTGCTACTGTTGGTAGTCCTCAAATGATGTGGTTTCTGTTATTTGGTAGTGTTCTTTTTGGTTTTGCGGCGCAAGTCCATAATATTCACTCACACAAATCCCTTTATACCATTGGTATTAGAAATCGGATATATACAGCTGAGAGTTTAGATATCTAGTAATGATTGCGGCTTCCTTTCTAAGTTTTTTTTCGAAGTGATTTATAAAATCAACTTCTTGATTATGCCATCTTTTTTCTTTCCAAAATTCCTCTTTTTAAAATTTTGAAGAATTCCTTATTTTACATAAAACAGTAATGTTATTTTCATATATATATATGAAAAATTTCTCAGGGTTAACCTGTAGAATAAGACAATTTTTATAAATATAATTTATTATTAGTTACTTTATTTAATAAATTCCTGTCGTTTTTTCCTTGAAAAAGTCCACATTGGACGAACCGTGTCGGCTATTATTACAATTTTCCTATTGTCTTTTTTTCAGAAAGTAACATGACGAAGAGCGACCATCATTTCAACTTAGATCTAAAAACAACAATTAGAAAAGATCCAGAGCAATCCATAACACGTTTGGAGCAGGAATGAGAATTTTCAGCTATGATAGACCAAAGAGAGATGAAGAAGGAAATTACTGGAAAGTAATTGAAACTCACCTGAAGCGAGCTGAATCTATAATGCTCCTCATGCCAATGACACTTCCACCGAGCTTCTCTACGGCATATGATTTCACTGAATTTTGATGTGTTCCTCTCGAATTTTAAACTGGGGTCATCAGGAGAGAATGTGCACCGTTTCGGGGCCTTCCTCTCAACGGTTTCAGTTGCACACCGGGCCCCCTCACTGATGTGAGGCCCCATTATAACGATATACAAGTGTTGAAGATAAACTCAAATGTGTAACGGCGAAATTAAATTTACGAAAAGAGAGATGAAAAACACTTGAAAATAAAATTGTATGTGAAATGTGTGAAGCATCTTGGTACTCCAGGACAGAAAGTTAGAAGCTTAGAGAGGGCGAAGATAATCTTTAATAAGTTGGAAAATGATTATATATATATAGCTTCCGATCTTTAGCTATGATTAATTAATGATGAATATTTCATCACAATTCTTCTGTGAAGCATAGAGAATAATTATACATTCTTATTACTCAACATAGTGTCCAATAGTGTTATAAAAACCTTGAAGAGTTTCAGTAAGATATCTCTAATTATTTCTAAGTTACAACGGCTGAAACGTAATCTAACAAATGGGTTAATTAGTAGGAGTTTTGATTTAGTAAATCCATTCTATCTCTAAAGAATTTGTACAATTTAAAAGTATTTTCTGGTTTTGAATAACCTGGAAAGAGTTGATAAACAATAATAAATAGATCAATCTCTTCAAAAAATGGTTATCAATTCACAAACAATGGTGATTTCTAAAAGTGTAGAAGGTTATTTCTATGACAGTTCTTTATAATTTTTTCATAATTTTACAGAATTGGGTAAACTAATAGCTCTATCGACTCTAAGGAAATTTGGTCAATGTGTCATGCAAGAAAATACTTATTTCTAAATTTACCATTGGTCCGTGCATTGAATATTGCTGTCATTTCTGGTCTGGTGCTCCTGCTATTCATCTCGGAGTTCTTGACAAAATCCAAAGAAGGATCTGTAATGTAACCGACCCTGACCTGGCACCTAAACTTCAGTCAATTTCTCACCGACGTGATATTTTTTTATGACAAGTGGTCTGACGAACTTTTTTCCCTGGTGTCCCGATTACATGAATTTCAGCGTACTACTAGAGTGTCATCTATTCCCCACCAGTTTACTGTTCAAATAGTTAAATGCAACCGCCATTTCTCCAAAAGTTTCTATTCTCGCACTTCCCGCCTGTGGAAGTCCTTTCCGTTTACTTGCTCTCCTGATAACTACAATCTTCAAAAATTTAAATGCAACGTGAATTGCCATCTTCCATCTTGTATCCTGTTTATGTTTTAACTTTTCTTCAATGCTCCCTATTTTCAGTCTTTTCTCTCACTTTCACTCCCTGTAACCCCTTGCTTACTAGTGGCATTCCCACCTTGCTTGGGGTGAAATGATTAAAAAAGAAAAAAATGTGCTTCAGTCGAATTAGTTTTCGCTGCATGTGTTCGTGTTTGCATGATGCGATTTTAAATTACGAGACTTTTTACTTCCGATTAAAAGAATACAACGGGTATAAAAAAAAAGATGAATATAATTTTCTCAAGACTGATGGCCATAACTGTTCATGTGTCATGTTTTACACGTAGAATGTAAATAGTATCGTTACGATTAACAAGCTAATACCCAAACGGAAAATAAAATTGTCTTCCCTTGAATGACGAAGACGATTTTGAGCACAGTTTATGGTTTGTACGCTTGAACGTAGTAAATATTTTTTTAATAACTTTTTCACTTTTCTTTTAACAAAGTAACACTAATAACAATTCACCCTCTGAACTTTAGACGATGCCGCATATTGCAATGAAGTTCAGTATAGTGAAAGAGTCTAGCACAAGCAAGCGTCAGGCAACAGAAACACGCACGAGATGCTTTCATTCAATTAGAACCGTTTGAAATGAGTCGGACCGGGCGAAATTTGACTGGTTGGACTGTCATTTCGGATAATTACTGTGCATATTAGACGTGATATGTTCCGGGCTGACGTCGTGCTGATATTCAAGAAAAATCATTGCATTGTAAGAGTCGTTGAAGCTTATCGGATGACATCCACAACAGAGGTCAGAGCGAATGCATCCCCAGGGTTGTCAGTCTTTTACTTTCACTCATCTTTCTAACTAGATTTTCAATTATACCTCAAAGTTATGTGAGAGTCATTGAGATTTTGAATGGAGCTATGTAGGTTTTTTAGTAAGTGAGCAGTTATAGCTTTTTGCGTGTGCGGGATAGACATCGAGATCAAAACACAGGTTCAATAGACATCGAGATCAAAACACAGGTTCAATAGACATCGAGATCAAAACACAGGTTCAACACCTGGTATTATTCTGCAGGCCAACAGAAGTGTAAATTCCCATTCTCCTTTGAAGTTCGTTTAGAGTTCGTTGAATAGCGTCATATACCACCATATGGCTGTTCGGCCGGTTCCGTTACCATTCCTTCAAAAGGAAAGGCATCTGCCCTTGCAGTAACATAATAACAGCCCACATGTTGCGCATACGACTCGACAAGATCATCAACATATTTAGCAAATCCCCCGTCCCTCATTCTACAAATATTGTTCATTATAAGATAGCACCGTACTTTTTCTCCTTTTTTTTTGTACCACACATTTCAGGACGTGGGTAAGCAAGCTATTTTCCGCGGGTTTCTGTCTTTTGTTGCTTTAAGTAACGTTTATTAATTCACCATTCCTCGTAGGCCTTATTCTGTTATTCATTCATTCAAAAATTTACTTTTTCTTCGATCGACACCTGGTATGACGCTCGGACTTTTATGAATCTATCACGGCAACCGTAAGGTCGTAGGGATATTAGAGAGGCATTCGGCATCATATCATGGCTGATCAATGTCTTACTCCATGGCTAAGTGGCCAGAGAAGAAGATCACTCAAGGATTCTTGTTTTGCTCGCCAGCAGTGTCCTATAATGCGCATCCTGCGTTCGCATAAGATTGCAGAAATATCAGGCATTGGTCTGTAGAGCTGTGATTTACTTGGATGTTGTCTCCAAAAGATGTTAAATACAGCTCTCAGCCTCCGGGTGTAGGTCCTATTAAATTTAGAGACAAGGATTCTAGTTAATGTTCAACCAGTGAAACCATACATTAAAACCTACCCTGGAGGTTGACTTGTAGACCAGACTTCCATATTATATCCAATTCCGTATTCACGTAAGCTTGAAGAACTATTAGGGATTGATCCGAGGAGCTGTGATTTACTTGGATTTTTTCTCCAAGAGATGTTAAGTATAGCTCTCAGCATCCGGGTGTAGATTCCAGAAATCATAGACTCGAGGGTTTTAGTTAATGTCCGGAAAGTGGTACCATACATTAACACCGCCATTACTGTGGCTCGAAAGAATTTTCATTTGAGATTGTCTGGTAGATCGGATTTCCAGATTACATCCATTTTATGGTGGCTAGGAATTTAGCTATGCGAATTCTCACATTATTTTCTCGTGAAATAGTTCACTCACTGTTTTCCCCAGCTTTTATTCATTCTTATATGCCCTGTGTGTTTTAAATTCGCATAAATCCTTTTCCTCACTATCTGTTGCAGAAATTTCAACTGTTTCTGATTGTTAGCATCAGTTTCGTTGAATCGTTCAGTTAGCTTATCTAAAGCTCTTGTTGTGTTTCTTTAACAGGTGCAAAAGACCTACACAAGTTATTCCAGGATTATATCCGCCATCATTACGATCATATTAACACCAAGGAAAATATTCAGTATAGAGTGCGAGTAGTGTTTCATATATCACTTATTTTATAACCCTTATACTAGATCTCTCTAATAATTCGCTGAAAAAAAAATGAGCATACCATGATGAAAAAAGTACCCAAACTTGATGAAAAAACAGTCTTATCATAAAAATGTTTATGTTATTATTAAGAGAGAAGACCAAAGTATTTTCTGATTATTTTAGTAAATATTTTAATTCTTCCCAGCTCGTTTCGAAATTTTGGTTAAAAATTTTGTTTTTCTTACACCAGCGGGGGAAGCCAAGACTTGTATTAGGTTTGGTTTGATTTGGTTTTGTTTGGTTTTGTTTACGGCATACCAACCTCAATGGGTTTTATTTAATGTCGACAAAATTATTGCTGGTAATATTTTTTACAAAATGTTTTTTTTGTTTGTTTTACGGCATATAAACCTCAATGGGTTATTTAATGTCGAAAACATATTACTGTTAATATTTTTTTTCAAAAATCTATTGCTGGTAATGTTTTTTCAAAAATATATAGCTGGCAATATTTTTTTTCAAAAATGTATTACTGGTAATAATGTATTGCTGGTAATAATTTTTTTACAAATATTTTTGGTATTAAAACCTATATTTTCACTTCCATCTTGTTTTGACCTCCGTTTGGGGGTTAACTATTTACCCATAGCTCGGATCCTAAGAGGTGCTACCACCCTGGGTTAGAGTGGACCTGGGAACACCAGCAAATAAGAGGCGGTTCCAAGCCCTTGAAAACCTACTGATCAAAGGCCTTGCTGTTGGACGTAGTTTATAGTCTTACCCAGGACGCGGATGTAGTTTATCGTCATACCGAGGAAATATTATCACAACTTTTCGGCCGTTGTGCCATCAGGCCTTCTTTAGTTGTCTGTAGATCCGAAATGCAGAAATCTTGATCTAATGACGACCCTGCTATATCCCTACTTACATGACATGTGTTATGACGAGCTAATTTCCTCGGTTCCTATCACCCCTGACATTTACAAACTGGGACCCGCCATGTCACAAGTGGGGGTCATCCTCATCCCCGGCTTATTCCTATAGTAAAAAGTAAGTTCCATTCCAATGGTTTCTTTCCAAGAGCTGCTACTTTGTGAAACAGATTCTCAACAGGATGCTTTCCCAATCACTATCATCTTGGCCTTTTCAAGGTTAGGGTTAACAGTTATCTGCATAGCCACACGAACTTCACTTTTTGCCCTTTCTTACGCCTATGCAACACCACAGAGGTACCTTCATCCCTGAGTGTCTCTTGGGCCTTGTGTTGTGTGGATCCTGTTATAAAAAAAATGTCCCGTTTTCGTCCCACTGTCCGTGTCTAGGAATATCTCATTATTTTTTAAGTAATTCTTAGTTATTGCTCGTCCTGTATCCACTGGCTTGCAGCTTCATCAGGTAGACCACCGGTTTCTGTACAATAATAGAAGTTAAGCAACATTTAACCTGGTCAGTACCAAGATGGTTGACCGCGAAAGAATATTAGGTGCTGTAAGCGTGGATGTGTACAGGTGGTGCAATGGATAATGGATCGGAATTGTTAATCGGAGAGCCGAGTTCCAATTCCCGCAGGGTTCGTTATAGTCTCTTGCGCACAGGCTTGGAAAACGTATGAATCTACCTTATCTCCTTCATCTATGGGATAATAAGTAAAACTTTTATCAATAAAACATTTTTATCTAAAAAAAAATCTTACAGCCTAAAACTAATTTTCTGGCTTTATCTCTCCAAAGGATTGATAAGTCGTAGAAAACAAACTAATCAATCAAATACTGATTAGCTACACAGGCATTTCTTTTAAATTTATTTACATTCTGCGGAATATAAACGTATAGAAACTATCCTGACCACAAAGTGAGGGGTCAGTTCATATATTGATTGTTATATAGAATTGATCCCCTCTTTATAACCACATTATTATTTTTTCTTTTCTTTTTTATTAAATTCTGATTAGGCATGAATCCACCTATCTCCCAAATTATGAGTTAATTACTAAGACTTGTTTCACTAAACCATTATTAATTCAGCTCGCCCACACAAATCATACCATCCGAAAATAAATAAACTGCAAAGGGTTGATAAGACGTAGAAAACGGTTATTTCCACTGAGTCTAAATTCTTAACATGGTGGCAGATTGAACATACAATGCCACAAAGTTCATGAATTAACTTGTTAATCCACTTGTCTATTGTATTGTGTCAGAGAAACTATGAGGGAGTCGGGTAATACAGACATAGAAACAGGGGGGGGGCTTCTAATTCATTTCCAATGCAGGTTAAAAAAAATCCGGTAAGAAAACCTATCTTTGCTGGTAGTGCAACAAGGATAGATGTTTCTATTTTCGTGAAGCCATTATACCCGTCTTGCAGCTGAGTCTAGGATAACTGCTATGTAATAATTAATGTCCTTTTTTTTTCACATTATTGTTTTTGGGAGGAATCCAATAGCTTTGTGTAATCTTCTCTATGTCCGGATTTTTCATAATAAATTTATTAACCAAATGACGTTATTGCAATTATCAGTGTATATTTATGTCATAAACTAGCAGCATGACCCGGCGTTGTCCGTGTTTGATTCAAAAATCATACGACTCGTACAGCCATCGCTATCACTTGAATATTTTTGCCCTTTCTTGCCTTTAAAGGAGTGCCCTTTTCCGTGCTGATGTTGCTACACGCCTTACTTCTTGCCTATTTCACACTGCGAATTTTTTCTAAGCTCTATACTAAGCATTATATCTGTTACGAAAAAAGAACTAAACAAAATGAACACAAAACGATCAGCTTTAAAAAAGGACTCGTAACTGGAAAACCGAATGAAAAAAGAATGTTAACAACAAATACTTTTTCACACCCAACCCAGTTCTGCGGAATCAGAATCAACGTTGAGTTTAAGCAAGCGAATGAGCCAATTGGAGTAAAGTGCCATGCAGATTTCAATTTTTCCCACTTGTGACGAATGCAGCTATCGATTTTTTTGCATGCTAGCATGCTAGTTAACATTAGTGTCAGTCAGCTGTCCAATAGAATCTTCCTGCCTATTCGTGGCAGCCAGCTATAGGCACTCACTCTGGCCAGTAGAAAAAGGCCGCAATCTACATGAAAATTGCTGTAGAAGCATGAAAAAATCGATTATTTCCACTATCGAGGGGAGTTGGAAAATGCCTTCCCGCTAATTTGGAGCATGTGCATGTAAATTTTGGTGCAAATCCATAGAAAATTGCGGCCGTGCATTCGTTACACACACACACACACACACACATACTGCCTTTTATAGATATAGATTTACCATGTGAATTTCAGTTACCAATATTTATTTTCGAAACATTTATAAGATCTAACGTATTTTCGCTTCTCCCTTATAGTGTTCGTCGATGACCAAGCAAAGTTAAATATTGCCTTTAAACACAGATTTTTCTCTGACTTGAAATAGACATATCTGCTCATTTTAGTATCCTGAAGTTAACAAAGCAATTTGTAAAGAAAGGGATAGATTTCTTTTCTGTATTAATCCGACAGATTTTTTATTACGCAAACGTTATTTTTAGTTGACACTGGTCTTTGAATCGCCGCTCCGTTTATTTATTGCATTTATTTATTTGCATCTACCTGTCTGAACATTCATGAGATATTATTAGAGAAAAATACGTGCATTCCTGAAGGGTAAATATACAGTTATATATAAAAAAACAGGAGCAAGATCGTATCAGCAAAACACTATGCTGTTGCCGGCTGCTGCGGAAAGTTATAAACAACTTGTGGCGTTGCCCACTTAGCCGCTCAATGAACTAAAGGATGCTTATTAAAAAATAAAATGCCGGATCATGATAGTCACCGGATTTTGGACTGTATTTTGATTAAGTATAGCTATATTTATTTTATACGATATAATGATTACCCAAATATACGTATGTTCTGTTAAACTACCAAAATCGAATCTGTTGATTAATATTAATGATATTGTAAAGATATTGATTTATATAACATCTGATAACATGCATGAAAAACTGATGCAATATTTTTGAATTTCTACGACTCGTTCTGAGAGTATTTTGTACATGGAATTAATGTTCCATAGTCTTATACAAAAGCAAATTGCTCTCTCTCTATTTTTCGGTATGATTCTGTTTCGAGCTCTGTTCATTTAGAACCCTAATTATTAGTTTTGCTATGTGCTTCATCAACCTGATTGTTCAGTGAAATTCGCATTCTTTTGCGCCTGGTTTATTTGGCCACCATACGAAAATAAATGAACTTTGATCTTTCAATATAGGGCTCTTATGCTATTTTCCATTTACCAATTCAGTGACCTTATTAATCCCAAAGTATGTCAACATCTCCAATACAATCGTTATTTCGAGGTCCTTTTTCACTGACTACGACGTCAAAATGATCATGTACTTTCAGCTAAACTCATATATATATATATATATATATATATATATATATATATATATATATATATATATAATATATATACTAAATCCGTAGGTTGTAGGGATTATTCCAAGGAGGTCTTTTATTATAAAAATATTAAAACGTTAAATCAATGTATAAATTTATATATGCAGTAATATAAATGATTATATATATATATACACACACACACACACACACACACACACATATATATATATATATATATATATATATATATATATATATATATATATATATAATACTAAATCCGTAGGTTGTAGGGATTATTCAAGGAGGTCTTTTTATTATAAAATATTAAAACGTTAAATCAATGTATACATTTTTATACGCAGTAATATAAATGATTATATATATATATATATATATATATATATATATATATATATATATATATATATATACGTTATTTTTATAGATACAATTAATTTAAGTGAATGCTCTGTTTTTAATTAAACAGTGTTAATTACATTTATCGGCCTGAATGTTCGAGAAATTTCGTAGAAAATATGTTCTTTCATAGGAATCGAACCTGTATATAAATTGTATCTATAATAAAAATAACGCATAGACAAAAATATATTAAATAATCGTAGGACTTAATCCTTTTCAAGTAATTCCCGAAGCAGGGTTATTTAGCTAAGTTCCACGCGAGGCATTATGTGGCACAAGGCCGTTTTTTTAATGCGGGGCAAAACCGGGAGACAATTCCTCGTAGACTCCGTATACACGGGGTCGGGTACCTGTCTACCACCCTAGACGAGAATCTCCCCTTCAGCATAGCCTCGTCTGGGTTCCTCTCTGCCCGAAGGCAGAGAATTCGACGAGCACAGCTCGAGACGAATCTCCATCTAATTGCCGAAGCAAGCCCTAGGCATATTCTGTGCTCAATATATATATATATATATATATATATATATATATATATATATATATATATATATATATATATATATATATACTGATAAAGTCCACTTAGGCAATAGGAAGTGTGAGACATTCCGTTATAACAAATAGTAACTCAAACACTAGTGGCAACGAAAAGTTTCGCTGAAGTCTGTTGTTCTCAGCTTCTTCAGGTCAGAAAAAATGTGTGTAAGGAAATTGCATTGGGATTTTAGGGGAAAAGAGAGGTAATAAATTAGATTACCTCATCAGATCCGACGACGATATATAATACAGCAAGTTTCTGCACTTATACATCAATTATTAAAAACTTTAAACCAATTAATCCTACCATACTTACCTACCAAATATTCTATCGGGTTTAATTCTGAATTTTTACAAATTGTTCACTCTAACAAACCCCAGGAGTTAATCATAGCATTCTTATACGTTGAAAGGTTTTATATATATATATATATATATATATATATATATATATATATTCGAGCGCAATAATAATACTTATATCTAAAGTATTGTAGCTCTGTCTGTATGTTTATGGTCGTTGTCTTGCAGGAAAGTGAACCTCCGTCCCAATTTTATGTCTTTTGTAGATTCTAACGTCTTTTCTTCGATGATTATTATATATATATATATATATATATATATATATATAGTGAACAGGTAGAAATGTATTTTACATACGGCCGCGCAAATGGCGCTTCTGTTTATCGTCGCGTTTCTGAGGACAGGATCTGTGGCACTGCAAACTATGGATCGAGGAAGACCGAGATCCGCTCGTACGCCTGACCACGAAGAAAACATTCCACAGGCTGTCTCAGGAGATCCGCGTATTATCATACGCCAAGTGGCCTAGCATGCCGTGCATCTCAGAGTAGTACTGGAATGGTACTCGAACAGAAACTCCTCTATCCGTATCATTTCATTTGCGACGTGTACAGGGTCCTCTGATCACTTACCACGGGAGAACTTTTGCCGATGGTTTATTGCGCAAACTGCCGATCCGCTGTTTGTCTCTTCCGTCCTGTTTACGGATGAGGTAACATATCGACGAAATGGAATAAGAAAATTTACACAACAAACATTTGTGGGCGGATCGGAATCCCTATGGTACAATACAGGATAGACACCAGGATTACTTTACTATTAATGTGGGTTGGAATTGTTGGCTACTAGCTAGTAGGTCCATATGTTCTCCCAGCATGTCTTGCAGGAGCTGTCTTACAGGGACATTATTTCGAGCAAACTTCCAGACCTGTTAGAGGATGTGCCACTGCATATGGTTCATGCATTATGGGGCTCTATCACATTTTATTCCCATTGTTCGCGATGCACTGGCTGGCATCTGTCTTGAAAGATGGTTAGGTAGGGAAGGACTGTTTCCATGGCTTGCACTTTTCCCCGACATCAATTCTTTGCATTTTTATCTGTGAAGCTAAATTGGTTTATGCAGTAGACATTAATAACCTTTTGATCATCTTATCATGGTTTGGTTTGTTTTGTTTTACGGCATATCAACCTCAATGGGTTATTTAATGCAGACAAAATTTTTATTGCTGGTAATGTTTTTCTACTAAAATCTATTTCTAAAAATATTTTTCCTTGGAGAAATCTATAGCTGGTCATATTTTTTCCGAATAATATATAGCTCGTTGTACTGCTGGTATTTTTTTAAGTATTGATAATTCTTCCTTCAAAAATTATTGCTGGTAATATCTTTTTTATTACAAAGTATTTCTGGTATTAAAACCTATTTTTACACAAGTTTGGGTGTTAACTATTTGTCCATAGCTGGGACCCTAACAGGTGCTACCACCCTGGACCTGGGAACACCAGCAATTAAAAGGTGGTTCCAAGCTCCTCAAAACCTCCTGATCAGAGGCCTTGCTGCTGGACAGCAGTTTATCATGATTTTCATTGTTGAGCTACAACGATGACCTTTGGGACATATGTTTATATCGATATCATACCTTGTTTTAGATCCAGGAAGCCGCCCTCAAAGTTTGTGAAAGTATTTTTGGATTATATCTTGGATTTTACATTTAACAGGGTCTACCGTAAACTTTGAAATTAATAACTCAAAAATGAAGGATATGTTAATATGGATGTTTTTCCACAAAGTTTGTAAAACTATTTTTCTCTACCCTGTATATATATATATATATATATATATATATATATATATATATATATACATTGAATTGATGCTTTATCTGACATTATTTATTTATTGCTGAAAACGTTATTCTCAGTGTGTACATTTGTTTGAATATCTATCTCTGTCATCTCTCCTTTATAAAAATAAATAAATAATGTCGCATAAACAAATCTCTTCAAACATTACTGTTGCTTAAGTTTCGCTTACGAAACTGAAGTTAGCAGATATAGATTCCTTGCTCATTCCTTAAATAGGAAATTCAAATCTTGCCACATCAATGCGGCCTTTGTATATGAATTGCTAAAGGCCTGATTCGGCTCCAGATGCGGTTTCCCTTTAAAGTGGATACATTTTCGATTCCTGTTAGAGGCATAATTTTTCTTCAGTATGACATTTCATTCTAGGCTGGTTCTTATTAATTTCACTGTGTAACAAAATAAAATAAATGATACAACTCAAATACGTGCGCCCACTAAAATAGCGATTATATTAATGAATAAATAAATATATGGTCACCTGATGATGGCGGGGGCATGAAACTTAAGTAGTGGTCCAATCGTTGTCTCTTTTAAGTGCGACACTGTGAAACGTTTTTGCCATGTCTTAATAACTTTCTAGGCATTGATTAATTTTGGTTACTGTTTATGTCTGTTTGGTCTTTTTACGCCGTTTGTTTATTTTCTCGTTCTTGTAATGGTTTTCTTCATTTCTGTTGTCAGTAAATTTTAATCTTATTTTTTTATTTTTATTTTAGTGACCTGTCAGACATTCTGTTAGTTGCACCAACACTCCAGATCCATACATATATATATATATATATATATATATATATATATATATATATATATATATATATATATATATATATAAGAAGGCTTAAACACTAATATTCCATGGTCATAATTTATTCCATCGGAATCGTAAATACGATCCAATTCATCAGACCTACAAATTCAAAAAGAAAACAGAAAAAAACAACACCGGAAATAAAAATAGAATGTAGAGAGGGTGTAAGTATGAGAGTGTGGGACGAATGTTAGAGCTAAAGAGAGGGAGATTAAACCTTAACAGAGAGAAGTTTTATAGAGGTGAGCAGAAGGGGGAAATATGAATGTTGTCGGATGTCTAATGTTAAAGATCAGAATAAGAGGGGGGAGAGTAAAGGAAAGAAGAAGGGGTGGGGGAGAGAGATGGGGCGAGGGAAACTAAAACACATATAATACATAAATCCACGCACTAAAACACATATAAAACATATATCCTTACTCACTCCTGAACATTGAGTTCTACCTGGATTCTATCCCCTTGGAATTTTTTATTCAAAAAATATACATGTATGCACCTTTTGCATATCTATGTGTATATTTACCACTAATATTAATTATATATATATATATATATATATATATATGATCACGAACAGAGAAGTTCACTTCTGGCCAAAAATGAAGAGCCTAAAAACAACATGACTCACCATCGACTTCCGTGAGCCGGATACCTTGCCCAAATGCCAGATTCTCTCTCACATCTGGCAAGAGAGCACTTGGAACTCCAGATAGCACACTGGAAAAAAATGAATGCTCAATGTCAGAAAAAAATGGCAGTTGTTTAATATATTTTAATATTGGCCGGATAAGTTAACCTCTCCGTGTCTGGTTTGGTTGGTTTACCATCTTTGTGTCGCCTGTTGGTATAAATGATCCGATTTTACTACCTGTAGCTACGGAACGAGAGAGTTGCCCATGTCAATCTAAGTATAAATATTACCAAGGTCATCGTTAAAATAATAATTTTAATATTGCGGGCTTAATTTTCAAGGGAGGCAGTGATTCTTTCGTGATAAACGTTATTTAAAATAATCTAAATCGTTTCATGGACTGGAACGTTAGTGAAAAACAATTCTTTGCTGCAATTACATCTACTAGTTTTGTGACGCATCTCTTTATCAGATCTGCACATCTTGAGACAGAAATGCTTCCTCATTCTGCTTCGCAAACTGATCCGAACTCGGTCAAATAAGATAGAAACGTCTATAAACAGCAATTTTCAAGTCTTCTTAGACATTCTCAATTGGATTTAGGTCCGAGCTTTGGGCAATTCGAGCGTAATAGTAATACTTATATCTAAAGTATTGTAGCTCTCTCTGTATGTTTATGGTCGTTGTCTTGCAGAAAAGTGAACCTCCGTCCCAATTTCATGTCTTTTGTAGATTCTAACGGCTTTTCTTCGATGATTACTATTATTTGATGACATCCATCTTCCCATCAACTCTGACTTGCTTCCCTGTTCCTGCTAAAGAAAATCATCCCTATAACACGATGCTGTCACCACCATCTTTCACAGTGGAATATTGTAGTTAGGGTAATGTGTATTGTTAGGTTTTCTAATTCTTCTTTGTATGTGTTCAGCTCCCTCCTCAGGAAGCAGGCGATCATGGCTCTACAAACTTCCTGTTCATGTAGCTCTTAATAAACTTTGTATTTTTGTTATTTCTCCTAAGCCATGTTCCGCCATCCATATAAAGTTCGCTGAGTATGTTATGCTTTGATTTCGTGTTTCACAAGCCCACCATCTGTTCCGTGGGTATCAAAATTTCCAAGCCCTCCTTCTCTTGTAACTCTGAACTGGTTTTCCTGTTCCTGCTGAAGAAAAGCATCTCTATAATTATGATAACACCACCATATTTCACAGTGGCATTGTGTACTTAGGGTGATGTGCAGTGTTAGGTTTAAGGCTAGGAATGTTCGGTTTTTGGTCTCATCTGACCAGAGCACCTTCTTTTATGTGTTTGCTGTGTGTCGCACATAATTTGTGGGAAACTGCACACTTTCTTTCAACAATGATTTCTTCATGTCACTCTTTCATAGAGGAAATATTTGTGGAGTGAACGACTAATAGATGGTCCTAGGATCGATTCTCCCATCAGAGCTGTGAACCTTTGCAACTTCTCCGAAGTTACTAGGAGAGGTGTCTCTTGGCTCCTTCTGTGATTAATGCTCTCTTCTCAGTTTAGATGGACATCCTTGGCTTGATAAGTGTTGTAGAGTAGTTTTCAAGGTGGAGGCTTGTATTTCGCTAAGTCGGTCCTAAAAGGGTCCGATGTACAAAACGTTAGGAACTTGAAATAAGAGTTAATTACGCAGCAATCTAGTTGTGATGGTTGATACTTCAATGTCCGACATCGACTGACTCACTCAACTCCACTGAGCCCAACTGCCGACTGCTACTACTACTACTACTACTTATTATGTGTGGGAGAGTCTATTACAATAGAATAGGTAATGTTCTGGTATAACAATAAGTCTGCAGGTGTTTCGTATGTTTTCCATTTTCTGACGATCAATTTGATAGAGCCCTGTGGTATATTAAAAACATGGTTGTATTTTTTCAAACCTATCATTGCTCTGCAGTACTTCACGACTTTATCACTAGTCTATTTGGTGGGCTCCTTGGTCTTCGTGAAGCTGTCTGTTCGGTAACGTTCACTAATAAAACTTCGAGACCTTCGCAAACAGGTGTATTTACCTGAATATTGCGGAATTAAGGGTTTTATCTGTTTTCCTTCTTTTTTTTATCATTTCATCCCAAGCAAGGTGATAAAGCCACTAAGATGCAAGGAGTTAGGGAGTGTGAAATAAACTGAGAAAATGCTGAGAAGAGATAGGACATTAAAAGGACCAGGAATTAAGGAGATAGAAAATTATGAGTGACGTTGGGTGTAAACTTTTGAAGCCGTGCAATATAGAAACAACTTTTTCATATAGAAATTTTATAGCTAATGATTGGCGAATTATTTATTTTATATTTCATGATTAGCTAATTATTTATTTTATATTTCGTTATTTTATAACTCATGATTGGCTAATTATTTATTCACGTTCAAGTGAACTTTTCTTACAAATTGTTAGTTTATTTCACCTCACAAAAGTCACTCGATCTGAAAATATTTAAACCATATTGTCTGCTTTTAAAATATCTCTAACTTCATAACTGTTCTTGTTTTCTGGATATGCTTAGTTTACAGGCCTTGTAGTAAGCAAAAAAAAAAAATAAAAAAGAAAATAAAAGAAAAAGAAAAAAAAAGAAAGAAAGTCTGACAAAGAAAGTCATGAAACTTTTTGTAATTTTGAAGCATTCCAAGTTTGCTTGCACTGTCCTTTCAGAGTCACTTTTTATTGCTACCACAACACTTCAGCTGATCCACTCACTAGCCTTCCTCAGTTGACGTGGAAAGGACAAACGGGTTCGCCAATATTATACACAGAAAATGCGGCATATTCTAACTGGATCAACCTGTTATAGCAAATGTAAAAGGTATATATATATATATATATATATATATATATATATATATATCAGATAGGAAATCGGTAAATGATTTTTACCAATGAAAAATAAATACTCCATCTACATTTATACAAATGTAAACTTGAAATTCTTCACCATAATTTTGGCACAGCTTCTCATAACTACTAAAGACTTTATTAGTATGTTTTAAATCGGTTTCACCCCAAGCAAAGCAGCACAGTCATTAACAAGCAAGGGACTACAGGGTGTGGAAGAATTAAGAACAAAATCATCAGTAAAGAGGAGAAAGGGAAAATAGCAACCAGGAGGACTGTAGATAACGATTGACACTGCATTTAAACTTCTATAGATTAAAGTTGACTGGAAAGGATGGAGTTAGAAGGGAGTTTCACAGATGAGAAGTGCGAGAAAATAAAGTCTCAGCACATTCGTTACGGTTACATCTAGCTAGCTCAACCGTTAATATATGGGATTTCGCCGCCAGTCGAGTATGGCGCTTAAATTCACACAGTCGAGGCACCATACAAACAGTTACCATGAAAGTATTTATAAAAAAATGCAGAGAAAGACAACCTTACGACGGTGGGCGAGTGACTGAAGGCGAAGCAGAGGACCAATAATATTGTTGATTCTTCTTTGGATCTTATCAAGGAGCTCCAGGTAAATAGCAGGGGCACTGGACTATATATAGCAGCAATATTCTAAGCATGAGCGTGTTACAGTTTTTTGTGTATATATGTATATAACTAGTGAGCAAGTCAAAATGACTTAATTCCCTTTATAGTCTACCAATAGAAGGTTGACAAATCAGAAGCCGCAGAACACTGTATCCGTCGTGTATAAAGGCGGCCATCTTTGTTTCCCTACCGGAATGATCAGAACCAACGTGTCAGGCGAACATGACAGACGGAAGAACTACGCTCTGCTACTTTGCTGCGATATTCACTGCGAACCTGCACTACGCTTTCCTACTGTCTCCGAAATATTCACTGCCAACCTCTGGATTATATACTCGAAGACGACCGTCAAAATGTCTAACAGAGCGAATAGTAGACTTATAGATATGCAAGATCGGTTCCCGAGAGAAAAATTGTCTCGCCCGGCACAGTGAACCAACTTTCTTATCAGCTCACCTAGTAATGGATTCAGTAGTCTTTCTACTCCATGTCAGCTGAGAACGTTAGCCCGAGAAGGCGCAACTAGTCCCTTTCCCGGAGGTTAGCATCAGCCATGATGATGGAAGGCATTGAGGGGTCTGGCAGATGAAATTATAAAGAGAAGTTTAGATTTGGAAGCGTTAAAATTGACAAGGCATCTTTTGCCCCAGTTAAAAATGGTCTTGAAGTCGTTTTGAATGTTAGCTGCTATCGAGGCAGGAGTAATTAAGACTGTCGTCAGCGTAGATGCCAAGTTGAGAGCTGATATAATCGGGAATGTCGTTAATGAAAAAAAAAAAAACAACAACGTAGGGCCAAGGATGGAGCCTTGGAGGACACCCGCGTTAGAATGAAAGGATAAAGACGAGTGGAAGTTCAGGACAACTTTCATTTCACAATTTGATAGGAACGACTGGATCAGCTGAAAAATGTGCCTGTAGATACCGTAACTTTTCGGTTTGCGGAGAAGACCTGAGTCCCAGACCCTGTAAAAGGCTTTCGAGATGCCGAATGCTGCATCCCGGGCTTTACCGTTTTTATCTAGAGCACGATAGACACTTTCCGCAATTATCTTTAGTACATCAGAAGGTGACCTGGAAAAACGAAAGCCATATTACTTGTCTGAGAAAATGCCCTGCGATGAGAGATGATGAACCAATTCAGCATTGATCAAGGCCTCCAAGAGTTTTCCAAAAAGAGGTGGAAGGCTAATAGGCCGATATTTGGATGGTTCAGACGGTCCTCCAGACTTCTTAAAAACTGGAACAGCAGAAGATGATTTCCAGCAGGCGAAAAGGAAGGAGACGCCGAGGCATTTATTATGCAGTTTAGAGAGAATAGGAGCTATTTCGGGACCACACATCACAGGGATACCATCAGGTCCACATGTCTTGTGGGAATTCATGTTAGAGATGATATCAGAAACCATGGAAAGGGGTTATATATATATATCTATATATATATATATATATATATATATATATAAAAGAAAGAGGTTATAGTGGTTCCAACGAGAGAAAAGTATGTATATTAAAAAGAAGAGAAGAGAGGTGCCGCAAACGTTTTTGGTTGTAATGTGGATTTTAAAAAAAATATTATGCTTTATTTTCCATAATTTTACTACACGTGTTTCTGGTCTCGTGACCGTCTTCAGGTAAAAGGCGGAGATTTCCACATATTATTAAAAATAATTCATTTTTTCCTTATGTTTTTCAATGTTAAATATTCTCGATATGAGACATTCTCTGTTTTTGTGTTGGTAATCCGAATGTCTTTCTTGAATTGGCAATGAAGAGTTCTGCGCGAAGGGTCATAAAACAATTAAGGTTGATCCAAGCGAAATGATGAATTACTTATCGGCATTTTATCTTTTAATGTTTTACTGACCCCTGTGTGTTCTTAGATCTATTTCCATTTTCGTGTGTTTCTGTCAGCATGCGTGTATATATGCGTGCGTATATTTCCCCTCCATACATATACTGTCTTACTACGAGGAATTAATAAACTCATTTGTACACATACACACATACATACACCTACGCACACACATACCGTCCCACCACAAGGAATCAGTACATACACACATACATACACACACACATACACACACATACTTCCCAAGTTACATGGAACCAGTATACACATACACACACACATATACACATATATACGTACATACATACACACGTACTTCCTAAGTTGTGTGGGGTTTGTGTGCGTGCTCGTGAGTAGTTCCTATGTTTTGTCAACATGCGTATATATATATATATATATATATATATATATGTGTGTGTGTATATATATTTTCGTGCCTCACAGATACCCGCATGTGAGCATATATATATATATATATATATATATATATATATATATATATATCAGCAGAAACTCAGTTCTAAGTGGGAAGTGAGACAGGAATAATCGAGACGAGTCAAGAGTAGAGTTTGAGGAGAATTTACGGGCAAAGCATTTAGCTTCCTCAGCAGAGGATGATGACACCTCAAATCGATCGAAGAGGGGATAGAGATCTTTATTTATTACCCGATTACAGAGACGCCAGTAATCACGAGAAAGAAAGGTTTTACAGGCTAAGCTGTACCTCATTTTTTCAGCAAACATTTGCATTTTTGCATTTGCTACGAGCAGTAGCAAATAGTTACCTGTTATGACGAGAGTTGTCCTGCTGGTATAGCCGAAAATCCATCCCAAGGTAGTGTTTGAACCCTCCTTCACACCACGTCCCTTCCTTCCCAACCACAATTCATCACATTGGGCCGCAGAATAAAATATATATTTCAGAATAATCTGTAATGGGGTACAGGTAGGTGGGCTGAAAGCTCCAAGCAAAGCGGAAGTCACTACCTTGGGATGGGTTGCGTAGGTGGAGATAGAACGGGGTTTAATGGAGGTAACAGGGCTCTTTTAAATAACGATCTAACTTCGCACTATTTGTTTGTTGGGCTCACTATTCTATTAAGAGGACAGCATAGTTTAAATCCTACGTTTTTCGGGATCTTATCAAGAACGTGACAATCATTCATGGGGCAGTTTTCACAGTATAACTTTATAAGACCTGAAGGTATTGTAGATTTTGGAACACAATAAACTCCGTTAAAAATAATGTCGTAATAATGTCGTTTTTGGACGTATTTTTTAACGTCAAAAAACGACATCATTACGTCATTATTTTTGCACCAACCTAATAGTTTGAAAGGGTTAAAACTAAAATACCAGTTCCCATGGTTAGAAATGTGTTTACTTTTATGGCTTTGTTTCCTAGATAATTCGGAAAAAAAGGTAATCATGATTTGAAACTGTAGATACTTTGACAAAGGTTTGATAAGGTCAAGAGGTGAAAATCATCAAAGCCGATGACGTTGCCAACATAACAATCTCCGTACACGGTAAATGCGTGTCTATAAGACATTGTAGAATCCACAAAAGTGCTTGGGTACCGAAATTGGTTGGTCGCAAGTTCGAGGAAGACTGCCTCCTAGCGATAAAGTGGTTGGAATTGACCAGTTGGCGGTGGAGAGGAATTTGTGAGGAATCTCTATTGATTTAGGTGCGCAGCGGTCGCCACTGAAATGAGTTGCAAGTAGGAAAGTTTTGAAGGCAGTCGTTCGCAGTCGTCGCCGGAAGAGTCACCAAGCAGAAGTCGCTTGGAAGATTCTTTATGAAATGTCGTTAAAAAATCCCCCAGAATCGAGACTTTACCATATCGTAACACTATCCAGCAATAATTACCTTGTTAGACAGAAGTACAAAGAACTTACCTCAGTCAATGGTCCCATCTAATTAAATCAACTTGTTATTGTTTATAGGGAGTGAATTGACGTTTTTGATCATTTCACCCCAAGTAAGGCAATAAAAGCGCTAAGACGCAAGAGGTTACTGAGTATGAAACTGTCATGGGTCCTATAACTACAGAATGAACTCTACCTAACACTATGTATACTACGCCTCTCAAGAGAGAAGGACGAATCAAGCCGAGCTTCTCGGCTTGACGGTCGAGCTCTCTGCCTCTGAGCAGAGAGGAACCGGGACGAGGCTCCGCCGAAGGGCTGAGTCTCGTTCGGGGGGTTGACCAACCCGATTCCGTTTCTACGGGTCATACGGGCATTTTTTGGCCGAGCCTACGGGCTCGGAAAACCCATGTTAAACTCGGCCTTATGCCACATGCAACCCTCGTGGTGGGGGTGGCTAGATACCGAATCGAGTCGAACCGACTCCAAACCAGACTGACAGTCATACTAACACCTTCCACATCTTGTATTATTATTTCGTGTAATATACCTTCGTTAATTCTACTCTTGTGTTCGTGTTGTTCTTCCTTCGTCCTAACCTGGACCATAACAGAAACAATATGAGAAAAAGTAGAGATAACAATAAAATAACTTGAATTAAGAAGACAGAAGATGGCAAATGATGTTCCGTTTGGCGCTTTTTGAAGATCAACGTTGACTAGAATGTAAGAAGCAGGAAGAATTCGAAACTCATTGCATAAAACTTACAGTTACATCTAGTCAATTCAACTGTAAAATGATGATGCCTAGCTGCCAATATGGTTCCTTAGGAGAAGGTATTTGTAATACTGTTGTAATCCGACGAATACGATCGATTATGCATTTCATTTCAGAGATCTGGTAGACTTTGTCGGATACATCTTTTTCGGGATCTTAAAAGCACAATAGGCGTTGGGAAAAACCGATAGAATATTGCCGAATTGACTTATCAGCTGGAACAAAGAATTAGCGATCCAAAGACCCAGAAACACGGCCAGAAATGATAAGACTATAACGACGCCGGGTCGAAGAATTGTTATGAAGTGTTACCATCATCAGTCAGTTATGTGCCATGCGTCATGACTGACGAGGCAGATTTTTTCACGCAGTCGGTTGCCATTTCTTTCTGCGGTAGACCAGTTGCCATCGAAGGCTATAGAATCCGGTCTGTCCTACTATTTATCTATAGTTGTGGGGAGAAGAGGAGGATCCATACATTTCCCAAGGTTATTAGCATGTAAATGAATGTAATGGATTCAAGTGGAATTCGAACTCGGCTCTCCGATTCCTCAATCCGAGCACTATTTTAAAGCACCGGGTAATTGTTGTTATAATTGGTACCGTGATAAAGGGAGTTCACCGCCAACAGAGTTATATGGGATTACCTTGACTGGGGAGACAGCAATGTGAGCAGGACATATTTAAGCCGAGAGGGGCCGAAGGATAGCAGAACAAAGATGTGGTAGCAAAAAGATAAACATTGATAGGAGCTACCAAGTATCGGATGTTGTGGAGAGCCATGACTACTCACCTCCTGAAGTAAAACAGCATGAAAAAAACAGCTTGAAACTCCTGCGCACATTCTTCTTCTTTATGTGCCGTGTCCCCTCAGAATGTAGACGATCATGCCTCTCCACAACTTCCTGTCCCTTGTAGCTCTTAGTAAACTTTCTGTTATTTCTCGTAATCCCTGTTCTGCCATCCATTTACTCAAGCTAAGTTTGTTATCCGTTGTTTTCTTCTGTCCCTCTTGCTCTTGTGAGTATCAGATTTTCCAAGCCGTCCTTTCTCATTATGTACCCCAGAAATCTCAACTAGCTTTTCCTGATGTCAAGTATTACTTTCAATTTTCTTTCCATTTTCTCCAAAACTTCATCTTTGCTCACATGTCCGGTCCATGGTATTTTCAACCTAAATAAATAATACAATTAATAGTGTAGGCCAATTGTTCAAAAGACGCCATTATATTTTATCATTTGTACTGCCAATAAATTATGTAGAAAAATCCGGGTTAAGGACAAAATAATTTACTCAAAATTTACTTGTTACAATGCCTGCATTTGATATTGAATTAGAGAGAATAGATTCGTAAATAATCCCAGTCAATACTTGTGTTATACTTGCTGTTAAAATATTTGATTAATCGTTTATTGAAAGGATTTTTTTTACTGTTCTTATACACGGGAAAAGAAAGAAAACTTCAAATAAAGAGGATTGAAACGATAACTAGTCAGCGAAACTGAATAAAGAAATAAAATAAAATATATAATATCAATAAAAACAGCGAAACATTGACAGATAAAAAAGACAAAAGCAGAAACGGTCATGAGATACTATTTAGATCGAATGAGAAAAACGAAACGTTTGAATTCGAAAGATGACAAATCGTTTATTTTCGTTCCGTTTTAATGTGTCATTATTTTTATATGGAAGCATTTTTGTCTAATCTTCTGTATATCAATTGAGACTTTATTGACATACTTTGCTGTCAAATTTGCAATAATAATAATAATAATAATAATTGACATGCAGACTTCAAAAAACTATCAAAGTAGAAGAACTTTGAAATCAAAATCTCAAAAACTGGCACATACGAACACAAATAGTTCCAGTTGTAGGTGGAGCACTCGGTTTGATTGGAAAAAGATTACGATAGTCCCATTTCAGGGATCCCTGGTACCCCAAGCCTTCAATTTTTTTTAAGCACTTCACCCGAGGAAAGGTGGGAGTGACAATAGAACGCAAGGGGCTACAGAGAGTCTGAGTCAAGGAAAACACTTGGTATGGGGCATGAGGAATGGATAAAAAGAATAACAGGGATCAAGGCATCAAAAGATGTCGATTGGCTTTACATTTACATTTTTGAAGATTATAGTTAAGCAAGTAAGAGGAAGGGAGTTCTACTGTCGGGAAATGCGAGAGAAACTGATGATGGAGTAGAAGAGGCTGTTTCGCTCGTAACAGGGTGGGACCGATATGCCAACCTAGTAACACCCAGACATTCATGCACTTGGGACACCAGTGAAATAGTTCGTTAGAGTAGATACTACAAAGATATTTATAGAGGGGAGCCACATTACATCTGTGGGAAAGTGACTTGAGTCGAGATGCCAGTTCAGGACCTATCACATTGCATACCTGTCTTTCGATTTTGTCAAGAATCTCGAGATGAACGGACGGGGCACATCTACATCGCAACACAAAATATTGTACCTACAAGTACAGGTCACACCCTACAAAGGAATTTATCTATGTATGCAATCTTAGTATTTTTTTTTTTTTTAGATGCTTGGTGGAAAATATCATGGTGACATTTCTGACCTTAGGTCTCTGGTTGGGACCCAGAAAGAAATGAGTATGCACCAGAAATGAAAGGAAATAAAATAATAATAATAATAATAGTTATATTTTATATAATATTCTTTACTGCTGGTCATAGGGGATGTTACTTATGATCTTATTTAACGTCATTACATACATCATCCGATGATCGCTTAAGGCATGAAACTGGCAATCACCATGCAGTAGTTATGTTTGACAGTCGCCATGAAATATAGATTTCTATGCTCAGACTGCTAATCAATTGTTTGGTATAAATCCAAAGTAATATGTATATATATATATATATATATATATATATATATATATATATATATATATGTGTGTGTGTGTGTGTGTGTGTGTGTGTGTGTACTTAGTGTAACTCGAAACGAAAAATCGGTAAATTTGAATTCTGGTCGAGTTCGGTACACTCATTTTCACACAAGACTTTGGGGAAAGGTATATATTCATTTCTTCTTCTCACTGATATGGATTAAATAGCAAGGTAGGCTGGTTTTTCTAGCCTACGTTGGCAACTAGTATAGGAGAAGGAAAACACTGAATTCAAAATCTGTACGTAGACATGGGGAAGCACAGACAATATCAGATAAACATATATAAAAATTATTTTGAAAAATACGATAATGTAGCACAAGTCCGAAAGTAGGGGTAGGAGAAGACTGATCTTCAATCTGTCTTATCTTAAACTTAGCTAGCCACGATTACTAATGCAAACATACCACAGTATTCCTTACACCAAAAACAACACATTCTTATTCACCATGCTTTCTACAACCACTATAATACCTCAGTGTCTCTATGTGGCCCTAAGTAGTTCCCATAAGTTCAATTTGTTTGGCGGGGATAAAAATAACAACATATAAAAATGAAGCCCCAATGAATATTTACAATGAATACAATTTGTATACTATAGAGGAAAGTAATATTTATTTTGTTATACAAAACAAAAAAAAATGAGACATAGAGCCAAAAGCGGGAATAGCTGAAGACTGGTCTTCAATCTGTCTTAAACTTAGCGAGCCACGATTATTGACCCAAACATTACACAGTATTTCTTAAACCAAAACAACACATTTTTGCTTACCATTCTTACTACAGTCACCATAATACCTCAAGTCTCTATGTCGCCCTAACTAGTTCCCATGTGTACAATTTGTCAGTGGAAGGTTAGGAAAAAAAATAACAACATTTAAAAATGAAACTCCAATTAAAATATATAGAAAGTGTTTGATTGCTAAATCATCGACAGTAAACTGGCGTACATGCTCTTACAACATTTCACCTTTCTTGGCAGATATTCTGTTGTCACAATGGAGGGATACCTAAAAAATAAAAACGATGAAAACAAAACCAAAAGCGAATGGAAACTGAGTTAGATCATCTCGACAAGTCTGAAAAATTTTAATTTGACGTTCCAAAATCTTTAACTGTCCCAACTTTAGTCCGATGAAGTCTGTATAGAGGATGAAACGCGCTGTACAGTAGTTTATCACTTTGTCATTCAATTACTACATATATAGGAAATTCGACTGAATTTTCTATACCTAAAATTTAAAATGAATTTTTTAAAATGAAAAGGCATTCTTGAAGCTTTTATTTCAGTTTTAATTGCAAGCTAAATGATTAAATTTACTATTTCCAATAAGCAAAAAAAAAAAAAAAAACTCTGGTGTCTTTAAAATAGAAATGATATTGATTGGAATATCAAGTTTTTGACAGCTTTCACAAAATCGGCCATTTTTGACACAATTTGACACATTTGTAAACAAAAGTTAATTCTCGGTCTTAAAAATCTTCCATAAATAAAATATACATTTCTGAAACTTTATTTGAGGAATACTGATTTAAAGAATAATTAATCTTATTTGAAAAAAAAAATATTTACGTTAAATTTAAAATACCAGAGAAATGAATTTTTAAAATAAACGGTAGCGGTGATTACGCACATATCACCGTCGATTGCTCCTCGGTAGATCACTTGATAAGCGATGATAAAATCTCTCAATAACTTCACTGTTGTTCTACTGAGACTATCTGTTAAAACATAATTTAAGAAAATAATGTGTGTATTTTTATGTAATTTTAAGTCATCAGTAATCTTAAAAATACTGGGAAATATTCTCCGTAATCTAATTTTAAGATTGTTAAATTTAAATTTACTATAATCATTACTCTTATTTTCTGATTATATCGTGTATGGTCGCCAATACTTTAAAATAGAGGCAAGTTACGCAATAGTTTTATACATAAAAAATAATATTAAAAAAAAAAAAGATTTGCTTTGTAAATATAGTTTTCACTTAATAACAATATCTCCTAACAGGATTGAAGTAATGCAGAATTTTAAATGATTTATAATATTATAAATTCTTTAAAAAATGAAAAAATGAAAACAATTCTTGTAAAAATTCATTACTTTTTCAAAAAAATCTTTTTCTTAATAAATTTTATTTATAAAAGCAATTAAATGCTTTTCTAATTAAACAATGTCAAAATTTTATTGCATTTTTCATTTTATGATTCGGAGCATATTTTCGGGAATTGAGCAGTAGTTTGAAAAAAAAAGTGTTTACATTCTCCAATGAGTCATGATTTTAACTAAAAAAATTTTATTTTGAGAATGGAATTTAATTTCCCGAAATTTCATGAAATTAAGTAACGGGGAATAACATATGTAAAAACATTTATTATATATATATATATATATATATATAAAGAAATATAGTTTTATGTTATGCTATATTTATAGGGTAAAGTGCTCAATATCAGAGATAGAGCGTATGCAAATCTGAAAGTGAACATTGAACTCAACACTCAGTGGCGATAGACTGTTTCATGCTAAACGCAATTATCAGGTTACATGCGTTGTGTTTTTTCTCGACTGTATATATACGGAACACTGGTGCATTGTAGGTAGTCTATTGTATTTTGAATAGTCTACTCTAACAATTATTTTGGTGGGAGTGATTTGTTAATTTGTTTATTATTTACTTTATTTATTTTTTTGATTAATTCATTTTACTTTTTTTGCTTATTTATTTTATTTATTCTTTTCAGTTTTCGATTTTTAAGTAACAGTAAAATTTGTTTTCGCGTGTACATTTTGAGATGAGTTCTAATCGTTTATTTAGTAGCTTGTTTTGATCTGCGAAGGTAAATATAGCTATCTTTTCCTCCAAGCTGAGTTTGCAGTTTTTGGATAGATTGTTGGAGGCAGATGTTCTTTTCTTTGTTTTCCACGATATTTTGGTGAGATTTGCTTTTTGTTTTTAATTTCCCATATATACTTGGAAAGCATTGTGCTGTACGTGTATTTACTATTTGTGAAAGATGTTTTGTGTGCGTAGTTTCTTTGTATCCAGGGTCCTTCAATTTCTCCTATGCATATTTTTTCTTTGTTATCTGGTGTTTTTACCGTATCTTGGTATATTGCATTGTTTTGTAAACAATTGATTAAGGGACATTCGTTCTTTATTCTGCAGTTACAGGTATGTTTAATTTGTTCGGCTGGTTTGTTGATAGCTTTCCTGTTGTGCTTTTTTATTATTTCTGTCATGTTCTTGGTGCATCTGTATTTGATTTTTACTGTATTTTTGTTGAATATTTTGTGGAGGATGGTTGATTCGGGGAAGTGTTTGTGTAAAAGTTTGATGAATATTTTTTCAACGTTTGTTTTTACGTTTTTGCATATGATGTTTCTCTCCCTGTTGGCTTTTTTATCCTCTGTGGTTAGTGTTTATGAGTGTTGACGGGATTCCACCATCTTTTAGGGCTGTTTCTTGTTTTTACTACGTTACTGAATTACAATGTTTAAATTTCCCATCTTACATTCCACACAAGGCCAAATCTATGTGGCCCCTAGTTAGGATCAAACTCTCTACATAGCAGTAATTAATTCGAGACATGACGAATGGATGTTGAATATTGAGATTCCAAAATACATTCTGCACAGAGACGGAAAAAGTCATGGCTCATCGATATTTCTCCGTTTTTGAGGACGCCTCGGTCGCCAGATAATAACCCAAGTTTCATACCGAGAACGAGTTATCGCCTTGGGAGAGGTCCCCGTGGGATTGAACTTAATTAGTTATTTTTGGTGCATCAGGGCCAAGACCAAGAAGGGCTAATTACCTGACCCCGACAGAGAAAAATAAAATAACACAAGATAACGATTTTTTTTAAGCGTTTCACCCCAAGCAAGGCGGGAAGCCACTAGGACGCAAGGGGTTACAGAAATTTTGGAGCAAGATCAAATACGAGTGATAGAAGGAAGGATGAGGAGAAGGGTAGTGGATAGATCAAGGCAACTGGAGATGTCGATTGACATTACATTTGGATAGCTGGAGATTATAGCTCTCAGGGAAACTGGAATAATAATAGGGAAGGCGAGAGGTGCGAGGCATGAAGCTATTGGAGTAGAAGAGACGGCTACATTTAAGAGTTTCGACAGTGAAGGGGTGAGAGCTGGATGCCAGCCTCGTAGGGCGCTTGAACTCATGAAGTCTGGGAACCAGCGAATGCAGCTCCTCGGAGCAATTGCCATGGAAGTATTTGTAAAACAGACAGAGAGAGCCGACGGCGCGTCTGTGAGAAAGTGACTGTAGACGAGATGCCAGATCGGGGCCAGTTATATTGCATATCCGCCTCTGGAGCCTATCAAGAACCCCGAGGCAAACAGAAGGGGCTCCAGACCATATATGGCAGCAATACTCCATGCAAGGGCGAATTGTTGATTTGTAGATCTGGAGGAGCGATTCCGGGGAGAAAAAATTCCTGGCGCGGCACAGGGAGCCAAACTGGCTATTGCAACGAGCTTTCGAATTTCGGTGTAACATTTCTCGTCCTCTGTTACAGTGCGTAAATATTTCAAATTTCGTACTTGCTTGACTTTGTTATCCCCAATTCGTATTCGTGTTGTCCCTTTTTGCAGACAACCAGAGCTTCTGTCTTCTTAAAATTGATGCTTAGTGATTTCTTCTCATTTTCCTTTATAACATTCTGTAGGGCTTCATGTAATTTCCTTTCTGTGTCTGCTACCAATACTATGACATCAGTATGATTTATTTGTTAAGACTACTAAACCTTCTAATTCTTCCAGAATCACCTCGCTGTAAATAAATCCGGTGAGATGACACATCAGTGTCCTACGGTCCTATTTCCGTAGGGATTCAATATCTGATAACCTTTTCCGTTTTAACCTGTTTTATAATCATTAAAATATATCAGCGTTCGAGATTTGCCTTATTTGAAGCAATATTTTTTAGAAAGAACAAAAGAAAAATGATTAAATAATTGAATTTCTTTCTTTTTCTGTTCTGCTTTCGGATTCAATTTAATTTACTCCCTGTCTATGATCATCGTTTCTGCCGACATTTTTTTTTTAAATTGCACCAGAGCGACAACCTAAATTCCTCTTTCTATTGAATGATCATTACAACGTGCAATCTGCAGAGAAAGCTATTGCGAATTTTAGCTTGAAGAGGTTATTGATTAATGATTATTCAATTTCGAGAACGAAGATTAATTTTAGGAGTTTGATTTGTAAAATTCCGAAAATGTTCAGCAATAAATCTCTATTTGAGTTAAAACTATATGACCGGGGTCGATTCAGATATCTTTTTGAAAAAGCATTTCGTTTTGATTAAATCTTAGGTTGGTATATATATATATATATATATATATATATATATATATATATGGCACACACACACACACACACACACACACACACACACACACACACACACACACACATATATATATATATATATATATATATATATATATATATATATATATATATATATCTTACGATTAATACAGATACAAAATTTTTTCACATGGGTGATTGATGCTACATATATCATCCCGAATCTAGAGGTTCGTGGACAGAGCCGCTAGAAATCGCTCCCTTCACTCGTCAGTGTATATGAGCAATAATATATATTATATATATATATTACAAAGACACACACGTATTTATATATATATATATATATATATATATATATATATATATATATATATATACATACAGAGAAATATGTACATATAAATATGCATATATACATATAAATAACAGTCACGTCGGTTAGCGGCTCGGTTTGAGGAGAGGTGAATCGAATTACGCGCTAATAATACCCTTCTGAAAGTTATAAATCCTCTTCTTCCCCTTTCAGCTATGAATAAATAGCAGGAAGGACAGGGTTCTATAGTCTTGGACAGCAACTGGTCTAGAAGAACAACTCTGAATTCAAAATCTGCGGAGAGTCATTTAACCGGGTATTGAACTCACACTCTTTGGGTCCTGTCACAGGATCTAACCAATGCCTTTATGACATCTGGGTATGAATTTCTGGGTGTTATAAACCTAATGTCTTCAGCAACCATTTTTACCAGTACTCATATTGCAATTTTGCTGTTATCATTGCATGTTTTTAGGTTAAGGCAGTGGAGAACTTTCAGAGGGAAAATTAACAAGAGATAACTGATAACTGACATCCATCAAACATGGCACGTGGAACTAGAACAGTCTACCCCAGTGAGCGAAATAAAGGGTTCAGTTCGACATTCCAACCACCTGAAGAAGGCCGGAGCGTACAACGGCCGAAACGTTGTGACAAATATGGCGACAAAGATGAGGACAATAGTCTGAATAATGTAAATAATGTACATAATACCTCATCTCAGAAATATAGACACACACACACACACACACACACACACACACACACACACACACACATATATATATATATATATATATGTATTATTTTCTTTTTTAAAAATATGATTCCATCGTGACACACATTTCTGTTTCAAAACTGAAACTAAAGTTGTAAATTTAATTATAAAATTTAAACTTAAAATCCAGAGTTTCCTTCCATTATCAAGCGATGTTAGGAATAACTTTCTAAGAAATTTACTTAATTTATAAGCGCAGACAATCATAAAATTGTTAAGATTTTGCTCTACGGTTTCTATAGAGCACTGTTTTTTTAAATAAAATTATTACTAAGAACAGCAGATTATAAATCTTACTGTTCTTTCTTATTATTTATAATATATATATATATATATATATATATATATATATATATATATATATATAAGGCAAGGTGTGTGTAACGAATTTTCAACAAAATTTGCATGCACATGTTCCAATTTCGTGGAAAGGCCAAGATAGACTGTGCATTTCCCAACTCACATCGATAGTGGGAATAATCGATTTTTTCATGCTTCTACAGCACTTTTCATTTAGTTTGCGGCCATTTTCTACTGGCTAGAATGAGAGCCTATTGCTGGCTGCCACGAATAGGCAGGAAGATTCTATTGGCCAGCGTGAGAGCCAAGAGCTGACTGACACGAATGTTAACTAGCATGCTAGCATGCAAAAAATTTGATAGCTGCATTCGTCACAAGTAGGAAAAATTTAGATCTGCATGGCACTTTACTCCAATTGGTTCATTCGCTTGCTTAAACTCAACGTTGATTCTGATTCCGCAGAACTGGGTTGGGTGTGAAAAAGTATTTGTTGGTGACATTCTTTTTTCATTCGGTTTTTCCAGTTACGAGTCCTTTTTTTAAAGCTGATCGTTTTGTATTCATTTTGATTAGTTCTTTTTTCGTAACAGATTTAATGTTTAGTACAGAGCTTAGAAACAATTCGCAGTGTGAGATAGGCAAGAAGTAAGGCATGTAGCAACATCCACACGTCAAAGGCACTCCTTTAAAAAAAGGCAAGGAAGGGCAAAAATATTTTAAGTCAAGTGATAGCGATTGCTGTATGAGTCGTACGATTTTTGAATCAAGCACAGGCAACGCCAGCCATGCTGCTAGTACACACACACACACACACACACACACACACACACACACACACACACACATACACAACCATATATATATATATATATATATATATATATATATATATTTATATATATATATATATATGCTTACAGTCATATCAGGTCGAAACGCTGCAGCTAAGCCACGGTGGTTCTGGTCAGTAACTAGATGGGTGACAGCTTGCCAATGCCATATGCTGTCAGCTCCGATGTGCGAGGAAGTATGAGGGATAACGACTAGGAATGGCAAATCGGAGAAGTCGAGTTCCAGTCCTTTTCGTTACATTCATTTTCGCGAAAGCACTTTTAGGAAAAGTGTAAATTATTCTCTTCAGGCCTCCAACTGTGGTCTCTCTGTCTGTTCTACAAATACTTTCATGGCAATTGCTCCGAGAACCTGCATTCGCTGGTTCCCAGACTTCATGAGGTCAAGCGCCCTACGAGGCTGGGATCGCGCTCTCACCCCTTCACTGTCGAAACTCCTAAATCTAGCCGTTTCTTCTACTCCAATAGCTTCATGTCTCGCACCTCTCGCCTGTGGAACTTCCTTCTCTATTCCAGTTTCCCTGAGAGCTATAATCTCAAACTATTAAAATGTAATGGCAATCGACATCTTCAGATGCCTTGATCTATCAACTATCCTTCTTCTCATCCTTTCTTCTGATCTTGCTCCAAATCTTCTGTAACCCCTTGCGTCCAAGTGGCTTCCCGCCTTGCTTGGGGTAAAAAGCTTAAAAAAAAAAAAAATAGCAAGTCAGACTGGAGCTTGACAACTTACTGCGAGAAATGAATCAAAAAAAAAACATGAATCACGCATGCCACCTCCTGAATCAAGTAATGACACACGCACAAACATATATATATATATATATATATATATATATATATATATATATATATATGTGTTTATGTGTGTGTGTGTGTGTGTGTGTGTGTGTATAAAATATATATATATATGTTTTGTCTAGTTATTCTCAACTGGATTATTTCATATTCACGGACAAGATTTCCTGGTGTCTTTTAGTAAAAGAAGAGAGAAAATTACTGTGTTGATACTAATTCATTTATTTCAAGTACTTTCGACAGTAGCACAATGTCATCATCCGGGAGTTTTTTCTGAGTATAAGTATTAAAATTATTAGCACAAACCTAGATGTTTTAATTTACTGTAAACATTTTTAAACATTAAAATTATCTACTATAAAAACTGAATACTGCACAAATGTTTTTAAATGTTTGCAGCAGATTGTTTAAAATATATAGGTCTGTACTAATAATCTTTAATACTTTTTAAAAAATCATAACTTAGTTACCTCCCATACGCTTTACACCAAGCTAAATCGTACAGCACATGACCACAGCATTTTTCTTTCACTTGTAAAAACTTTCAACTTTCATAACAATTTTATCGTAGAAAAATGATGAACACTATATTTTCTTAGAAAAAAAGCAACACCCTGATAATGTCATTGTGCTAATGCCGAAAGCGCTCGAAATAAATTAATATGTATCAAATGGTAATTTTCACTCTTACTTTAATAAGAATACTAAGAAGATTATCCGTGAATATGAAAGGATCCAATTGAAAATAAGTAGACAGAACTTGTCTAAATTGTTCAATGAAATATGTTTCAGTGAAAACATGTTTGCCAAAATATATATATATATATATATATATATATATATATATATATATATATTATATATATATTTGATAACGATATATATTTTTATATATCAAGAACATTATTGGTAAGAATGTATGCCAAATTGGCAGAAATTCTATGAGTGTGGGATATCTATTAAGGAAAGTGATGGAAAGAAAAAGAAAAAGAATCTAAATGAATCGATTAGATTAAAAAAAAATAATTTAAGTTCATACTCCTTTCCGGTTTTTTGAATATGAGTAAAGATTTATCCTTTGTTTCTTGTTTCGGATTGTTTTTCCCGATTCCTCCTAAAATCTATTTCAACTCCATCCTTCTAAAGTCTTCGGGTAAAACGCTGGCATTTTATTTACTATTTATTTACTATTTTTTACTCAGTAGGAGCAGATAGGTTCACCTATCGTCCGGCTCATTTTGAATATGAGTAAAGAGTTATCCTTTGTTTCTTGTTTAGGACTGCGTTTCCAGTTCCTTCTAAAATCTATTTCAACTCTATACTTATAACATCTTCGACCAAAACTCTGACATGTTATTTAATATTTATTTACTCTTTTAATTAAGTGGAGTAGATGTGTTCGCCCGTTGCCGGTTCACACTCCTCCACGGTCTTTTAAACAGGAGTAGAGTTTAATGATTTGTCCCCTCTTTACGATTGTTTTCAAGCTCGTTCTAAATTATTTTCCTTATCTTTGGCTCTTGTTGGTGTTATCAGCTTGATTAGAGTAGTACCTCTTATTCTGTAACCTACTGCCTCAAGTGGCCTTTGGAACTTGTATAGGGTGAACATCGCTGTAAAAATGAAGCTCATTCTGTGTTGAAATCTCACTTGAAACCTCTTGACACGTGGTTGTCATGAGACTATTCGGCAAGTCGGTAAATGCCTGGAATTTTGATTGTATAATCGTTGGTCTATTTGAATCATCAATGTTTATCTCATACAGATGAAGTGTATTATCAAGATGAGTGAAAAATATGTATTGTAAAAAAATAAATCATTTTTTAATCATTGCATTACAGAATTATTGATGTGAATTCATATCGCACATGAATATTCACACATGTATACGTTTGATTAATTTTTGTAGATATTTTCTTATTTGGCAGGTACGACTTTCTCGTATGTTAATATTAAAACGTATACCTTATCCCGTGAATTAAGTTGTCACTTTTCTATGCAATAGTTTTATATTGATGAACATTTAGTAATTTCAATAAAGTAAATTTAAATTTAAGTAGATGTTAATAAATATTTGTTAATAAATCGTATATACTAATCTCTGTGACAAGAAAACATTCAATGAGTAACGATATTTCGATTGTATAATACGAGTTTGTAAATTGAGGCTTTTCGCTTACCCTGTTTCGGATAATGACATATACAGTTGCCCATACGAAATTACAAACTAAACAAGATCAATAATGAACTGTTTTTTTTTATTTAATTTTTTCTGTGTTATCTCTTTTTTACTTTTAATGTTTAAAAAAAAATATTTTGAAATATTGAACAATAGAGTTAATTGTATGGTCAAAAAGTTTCACGGGTGTATTTTTTTAAAGAAATGAATCTAAATAACATTATTTTGATATATATATATATATATATATATATATATATATATATATATATATATATATATTATATTTATATATATATATATATAATATATATATATATATATATATATATATATATATATATATATATATATATACAATATACTTATTACTTTTATTAACATCTCTCGCTATATTAATATATATATATTTATCTATTTATCTATATAATTAATATATATCTATCTATCTATCTATCTATCTATTAATATATATATATATTAATCGCCATCTATATATATATATATATATATATATAATTTCAATAAAGGTGAATCAATTTACAAATTCATGAATTATTCATACAAAAACAAATACAAAGGTTAATTAGCCTTTAACCTTTGTATTTGTTTTTATATGAATAATTCATGAATATATATATTAATGGCTACCTTCATATTTTAATATCTACCAATCTATCTATATATTTATCTATTTATCTATATATAGTTAATATCTATCAATATATATTAATATCTATCTATCTATCTATCTATCTATATTAATAGCCATCTCTCTCTCTCTCTATCTCTCTATATATATATATATATATATATATATATATATATATATATATATATATCTTAATGGCTACCTTCATATTTTAATATCTGCCAATCTATCTATATATTTATCTATTTATCTATATATAGTTAATATCTATCAATATATATTAATATCTATCTATCTATCTATCTATCTATCTATCTATCTATCTATCTATCTATATTAATAGCCATCTATATATATATATATATATATATATATATATTAATGGCTACCTTTATATTTTAATATCTACCAATCTATCGATCTATCTATCTACATACTCATCATACTGGAAAGAGAGTTTTGTTGTTTTTTGTTGAGACTATAATTAACTTATTTTTAAAGTGAAATACAAATTCATGAAGCTAATAGTTTCTCTGATTTTTGATGAAATAATCGAATTGAGTGGAAAGTTATTAATGCCTTAGGGTTAAATTTCTTCAAACGACATTAAAAACAACAAATATCAAACATCGACATCTTTTTAATTTTTTCATACTTGGTTGAGGGTTTCTTGTCTCGGAAAGAGCCAGAAACGTGATAATTTGATTGGACAATTTTGAGTGAGTAGGTTGGATGAGATAAAACCTCCGCATGCAGATCGAATATCTTTTGTTGCGTTAATTTTTAATGTGTGGTTTTGCGTTGTCATGTAACGGCAATGTACTATTCAAACTGATCAATGACGCACGCTTATTTAACAAGGTCTGATTTAGTGTTTCCAGTTGATGACAATATCAATCAGAGTTGACTATTTTATAACAAGTCATCACATTAAGATCGGCAACATTCTTCCTATCTCGCTGAAAATGGGGTACTGACTTTACTAAATTATGATTTTTGGTACAGATACAAGCATCTGTTTTTCCATCGTATTTTTCATCACTGCTTTCGTAGTGTTTATTCTCCTAAATGATGAATAAATGTTAATTGTGTTACTATGCTGAGAACTGCCCAGCTCATGTCTCGCTGGATTTCCATTTTTGACACCTTACTGAGCTTTATGGAAATGGGTATAACTATCGCATTTACTGGTATTGGGCATTTCTAGCGCTATCAACTTAGGACTTTATTCTTTTAAATTACCATTAAGAAAGCTTGAGGTCGGTCATCCAGAAAGGGAGGTAACTCTGAAAACTCTATAACCGAAACTAAATAAACTACCGATTGACTTCATCACCGCTTCAGAAGCTGATGAAGTCTTTTTTAAGCATGCATGGTATTGCATTTGAGTGATTTTTTACGGCTTATCAACACCTTGTGAGTTATTTAAAGCCGAAACATCTTTTGGATTGTAAGAATAATTTTTAATAGTTTCGTGGGGATTTTTCCAGACACGGTCATGATATTTAACTAGCTGAGGGAGAATAGATGAAATCCTACTTTTTTAAAGATTATTTGCCCGTTAGTAAATGTAACAGATTCGACCAGAATTCGAACTAGGCTCTCCGAATTCTCATCCTGAGCCGCTACACATTACAACACCTGCATAGCCAAGTGTATTTTTTTTTGCAAGGCAATAAAATCATTAAGACGAAAGGGGTGTTAGAGAATAGGAAACAAAAACACTATTAAAGAGAGAGAATAATAAAAGAAAATGAAATTAAAACGACAGAAAATAGCGATTGACATTGCATTTAAAATCAAAGATCAACCAATCTGTGAATAATGAGAACTTGTCGAAAATCTACTCAGTCTGTTAAGTTGCATACGTGATACCCATTTAGGCGATCATGTGTCTTTCGATACATGACTGACTATTTTTTTTCTGTGGTCGACTGGTTGCCAATCAAGAACAAGTCTGTCCTGCTATTCAACCCATATCTGTTGGGGGAGGAGAGATGAATTCATACCTTTCCCAAGGGTATTTGTGCGTGAGTAAATCTAACGAACATCGACCAGAATTCGAACTCGACTCTCCGAGTTCTCGCTCCGAGCTGACATCCATTACACCAGAACGCAAAATCTAGTATTGCACTTAAATTCTGTTATGTTGTGTGCGAAAGGTTTTTCTTCCTCCGTATGAGTTCGAATTGCTCGTCGCCAAAGTTGTTATGTAGTGGTTTCACAGTGGAGGCTTGTATTTTGTACTAAGTCGGTCCTAAAATATTTTCGACGTACAAAACGTTAGGAACTTGACATAATAGGTAATTACGCAGTAATCTAGTTGTGGTGGCTGATACTTTAATATCCGACTAACGGTCGTCCGACATCGACTGACTGACCAACTCAATCCGACTGACTTGTTACTCTTGCTACTCCTACTTATTATAGGTGGGAGAGTCTATTAACAGTAGAATAGGTGTGTTTCACTATAACAAATTCATAAAGTCTATGTACCAAAGAAGAAAGCTCATCAGAACAATTATCATGAAAGTGTTTTTACGAAAGGCACACAGAAGCTATGTTATGGTGGCGTGAAAGTAACTGAAGCCAAGATGCCAGATGAGAACCATTAGAATTGCAGATTCTTCTGTTTATTTTATAAATAATCTCTAAATACTTAATAGAAGTGCTAGACCAAATCTATGAAATATTCACTGGATCGACGAATGGTAAACTTAAGAATGTGCAGGATAGATTCAGGCCAGAAAAAAATCTGTCAAACACGACACATTGATCTAAGTCCCCTAGCAGCAGAGCTAGCAGTTGATTCAATGTAACATGTTCATTTCAGCGGTAAACGATAACCATAGAAGTCGGAAGAAGTCACTTTCCTGGAGATTAGCATCAGCCATGCTGATGGAAGTCAAAAAGCGTTGTCTCAGACGATTAAAAGAGGGTAGTTTCGTTTTGTAGGCGTTAAAATTAACAAGCCATTCCTTGCCCTGGTTAATAACAGACTGTAGATCATTTTTTAGATTGGCTGTCAATTTGACCTTAACGTACCGCTCAAACTCACTATTAAATAGTTACCGAGTTGAGAACTGGTGATAACAAGGAAGTCGTTGATGAAAATTAAAAACAATGTAGATTCAAGAATAGACCTATTGGAGACGCCTGCAATAATGCAAATAGATCTAGAAGAGTGGGCGTTCCAGATAACATTCATTTCGCCATTCGATCACAAAAGACTGAATCAATTCAACAATTCGTCTATAAATACCGTAAACTTTCAATTAATGAAGAAGGCAATTGTACTAAACCCTTTTCAATGCCTTCGAGACATCCAAAGGAACAGGTCGAGCTTCACCATCTTTATTTAAAGTTTGACAGATTCTTTCAGTAATAATCGTTGATACATTAGCAGTTGGCCTAGAGAAGCGAAATAAAATCCTGCGATGTGAGATGCATAACGATGAGAAATATCTTGAATCATATATTTAGAAAAGTTTTTTTCTATTTTCATTCGCTATGAGAATAAAACGGAAGCAGGTAAGAGAGTTATCTACCTTTAAAACTGGGAGGAACTGTCCACAAATCTTCCACTCCGGCTTCAGACTACATCTTTTAAAAAAAATGTACGACATAAAAACACAAAGAACAATCGGCGAAGACAGAAGGATTATAGTAATTAATTCCTATATATATATTTTTTTTTTTCTCAAGCAATAAAATCCTATCTGAAAATTTGATGGACAAAGAGTAATTATAGGGTAAACACTGCCAAACTTCTTACGAATGTTATTATACCACGTTTTATTTTTGGACCATTCAGAAAGTAACAACAATAACTCCCTTCACCATTCCAGCAAATTCGAGAAAAAGATTTTCGCAAGCCTTTGTGAAATTATTTTCTAACCAATCAAAACTTTGTATTTAAATAATTCACACCTCTACGTGAAATTAAATTTTGAATCTCCTTAAGGATATAAAAATAGAAGTATCCTCTTTCTCAGGGATCAAAACAGTTTCGGAGTGCGTACACACATGCGCGCGCACACACAATGGATGAGAAACAGCGAGAAGCCACCGATTAAAGGCAGAGACCTACATCAACTGCCTTGAGGAGGTAATGCTGCCCTAGATCTAGAAGGTGGCTGCTGGAAGGACCTACATTTCGCAGCAGGAATATCCAACATACTACACAAGCAGGACAACACAGTCATGGCTGTCAGTCAATTTCTGCAACTATATTACCCGTCACATCTAGACACTTAACTCCCCAAACTGAAACCCCCTTGAATATTATGTGACGGGCGCAGCTGAGCGGGAGACCAACATAAATACTTGTAACACCAAAGATGAACTGAGGGAAATGATAGTGTCAACATTAAACAATTTAAACAAGGAAATGTTCCTGAAGAGTTACAGGCGATCCCGAAGTTGTCTGTAGACCACGGTTCAAGTTAATGACGATTTGATTAAATAAATTTACTTTTTCATGTTTGTGTGATTTGGGTAAATATATCTGTTATAATGAGATGTCAGTATTATTTTCATTTTTACGTAATGTAGACGACAGTTTATACATCGCACACTGAAATTATTTCGTATGATACGGCAACTCGTGAAATGATCAATTTAAAAAAATTGATAGATAGATAGATAGATAGATAGATAGGCCCAGAGTGAGATACAAACATATGAATACATACTCAATTATTGAACCAAGTGCCACAGCCCTTTTGAAATTACCAGAGGCGTTTCTTATGATGGAGGTTTATTCAACACGAAAAGCGAAAGGCTGGCAGACAAAGTTTTTTTTTTGTATTTTACAATGATTTTCACATTGTATAAGCTCCGAGAACCACTTTAGAGGGAGGGTTACAGGGTAAGAGGCATAGTTTATGCGTATATGTGGTGCAGATTGCGGCTAACCCTAGACTTGAACAAGTTAAGCATCCTTTTGGGAGTCGGTTTCACAACGCAGCGGTTCGTGTCAAGAAGCTTCTGGAGTGGAACTTACATCTCTGTAATGGAATACGAAGGGAATTAGGGTGGTTCGCTACAATATGTTTAGCATGAAGGGTCTTAGCCGTGAAACTGGGTGCTAATAGAACTAAGGAATGTAGTTCGTCTGGGGACTTTCCATGCAAATACAACAATTGCGAGGTTTTGTCTGTAAGAGAGGAGTTGTAAGTTGGACAATAATCTGTCATCCACAAACGAGATGCTACGAAGACAGACAAAATGGAAATACTGACTTACATTATTTTTTTAAGATTTATATATTTATATAGGATTTCATTACATCTCATATTATTTCAGCATAAAATAAATACAGTAAATCATGAAATGAATATTCAAGGTATTTATCTTCATATGCAATGGCTGAATGTGGTCTTGATGGGTGAATGTGGTCTTGATGGGTGGATGTGGTCTTGGTGGCTGAATGTGGTATTGGGAGCTGGACGTGGTCTTGAATGTGAATGTAATTTTGATGGCTGAATGTAAGCTTGAGGGCGAAATGTGGCCTTGAATGAAAATGAGGTCTTGAATGTGATACTGGTCTTGATGTCTGAACGTGGTATTGAATGTGAATGTCGTATTAATGGCTGGATGTGGCCTTGATGAGTGGATGTAGTCTTGATGGTCGAATGTAGTCTTGATGAATGAATGTAGTCTTGATGTTTGGATGTATTGATGGCTGAATGTAGTCTTGAATGTGAATGTGGTATTGAATGTGAAAGTGGTGTTGATGGCTGAATATGGCCTTGAATGTGAATGTCGTATTAATAGTTGAATATGGTCTTGATGGCTGAATGTGGTCAGTTTTTTTCGGTGAAGGAGTGTGTTTCATATTCACTGAAGACCAATAGTATAAAATTATAAAATAAATGAATTCTGTTACTTATTTTCACCCTAAGCAATGATGCAACTGAGTCTAAGAGAAAAATAACAGTTTTAACGAAAGTGAACCATAAATGAACAGGAATTAAGAAAATACAATGTAAATACTGACATAGCGTTTATAGTTTTGAAGATCAACGTTGACTGGAAAAGCTGCAAACTGGAAGAGAGTTCTATAAACGAGAAGTGAATCAGAATAAACTTAGCATAGAACTTAAATCATAAATATATTATTAAGGAAATAATTTAGAATAAACAAATTATGATCGATAATTTTATGCATTGTAAAGATTTCTATTTTCATGATATTGTATCTATAATGATGATATGAGAAAAATATTTTATATTTATATGGGTCTGCGTATGAATGCGTTTTACATGTAATTTTTGTATATCTAAATATGTTTGTATGTACAGATTCATATAATACACACACAAACACACACACACACACACACATATATATATCTATATATAAATGTATGTGTGTCTATATGAAATAAATATACTTTCATATATTTATATGTATAAAATTAATCAGTATACAATAATAATAATAATAATAATAATAATAATAATAATAATAATAATCAAAGGCCACAAAAACAGAATGTTCTTATTGACATGGCAGTCCCTGCACATTGTAATGTATCGTTGTAGATCTTGAAAAGATATCAAAATACAAGGATCTTGAAGTGGAAATCAATAATTCTAGTTGTAGTCGGCGCCCTCGGATTTATTGGAAAAGGTTCCGATAAACTCATTCATGGGATTACTGGTAGCCAATGCCTTAAATAAATGCAAAACATTTTGCTCACAAGTACATATCACAGATTACGAAGAGCGTTATGTATGTAAAATGTGTGTGATCTTAGGTGGCGGTGACAAAAACGATCTGTGGAAAATATCATGAAGCCATTTCTGACCTTAGGTCTCTGGCTGAGACCCGGAAGGATATGTGTATACAGCAGAAATCCAAGGAAATGATAATGATGATTATAGTAATAATACTGGGTAACAAAATTAAAAGGTAATTTTAAGTAAGTGAAGAAGTGCAAACAAACCATAATATATCTACTGCATCGGCGAACAGCCTAAAACAGAAGGTATAAACAAATGCCATCGACTACATGCCAAAACGATGGCAAGATAAATCTCTTCATGGCTAATACTCTGCCTGGGCGAAACAAGCTGATGTAGACTAACCCCAGACAAATCAGGATTAAAAGCTGAAATCGAAGGTTTTATTCCTCTTTCACAGGACCGATGCTTGGTAACTCGAAGTTACAAAGCACACATACTAAAACATTGTGTTACCCGAAATGCAGATTCTGTGATAAATATCCAGAAACAATTGACCATCTTGTATCTGGTCGTACAATGTTAGCATCCAATGAATATAAACTCGCCGTGACAGAGTGGACCAATATCTGCACTGAAAAATATGCAAGATTTACCGGAAGGAAACTCGAAGAAACTGGTATGAAGATCGCCAAAACGCTGTTACAGTCATCGGATCTCTAACAATTTCATGGGACTTTACATTCCACTCAGAACAATCAAAGCTAATCACCCAAGCATCATAATCTAAGACCGTTAAAACAGAATATGCTTTTTTATTGACATGGCAGTCCCTACAGATTGTAATGTATCTTTGAAGATCTTAAAAAAACTATCAAAATACAAGGTTCCTGAAGTGGACATCTCACAATTGGAGCACATGTGGGCATCAATAATTCCAGATGTAGTTGGAGCCCACGTATTTATTAGAAAAAAATCCGATTGATTCATTGAAGTGATTCCTTATAGCTCATGCGTTAAAGAAATAAAAAGCAAAAATTGGAGTCACAATGTGTACTTGCGACTACATTTTTTTTTTATATTTCTTTAACGCATAGGCTACCACGAAGTGCTTTATCTCCCCCCCCAAAAGGGCATGACAGGTGGAATTAGAACAACCTATCCCTTGGACTAAATAAAGTATCCGGTTCGAAATGTCAAAGTTTGTCGCCTGACATGTCGTGAATATGACAATAAAGATGAGGAAAACAGTCCGAACGATGTAAATAGTTACAATTCGTCATCTCCGAAATATAGACATATACAGTACATTTATATTACAATAAATATTTGTTAGTTATATTTACCGGCTTTTTGCAATATGCGATAAATATAGTCACAATTTGATCTAAAAAAGTGTGATATTTGCTGAGAATAAGATATATCAATAAAATAATATAGAAAGAAACAACTAAATAATCGGTAAGTTTTAGTATTACGAATAATATGATACTTAGATAATGGCGAAATTATGTAAAAAATATAAAATAATTATAAACAAAAAACATGTATATGTGTAGATATATATGTATATGGTACTATGTATATATAATGATATTAAAAAAAAATAATTTCTTAAAAAATTTAATTATGTAACATTTCTAGCAAAACTGTAGAGTGTTGAGCATTTGAAATTTGAAAGTTAATTCCGAAATAGTTAAATAGATTTATCTTGCCCTGATCAGCGTTTCGACGTGAAATTCTTGGATCAGCTGACTATATGTCACTTGAATTTTTCTAGATTTATTGACTATTATAGCTCTAATTATTGATTGGGCACTTTTTCGCAGAGCTCTTGCTAACCAGTATAATACACAATAATACTCGCAATTTTCACGTATTTTTCAGTTGTATTATAATATATATCAGTGTTTTTTCAATCTTTTTAAGCAATGGCATAACAAGGAGCAAATGAAAATATCACGGCACACTTAGTAAAATATATTAAAGGGTATACATTTTAAATTTTATGAAATAAAACCACAGATTTTTAAAATTACACACATAAATATGAACTTATTTTATTTCAATGTTTCTAGTCAACAATAGGTAGCTTATTTAGTATGAAACCTGTGCCTGGTGTTTTTTCGCGATTATTTCAATGCTTGGTCGAATGTGCGATAAGCAGACACTCATTTCTTTCTCACTTCTTATTTTTGATGTTATTTAGGAATGGGGAGCCTAATTTACATAAATAAGAAGTAGAAAAATGCAATAAAGCTGATAAAACCTTTTTAGTTAATGTGAGATATTCTTTTTGCACTGAGATCTAAAATATATCAATGAACACCATCGAATATTTTATTTTCGCGTCACACTTAAATGCCTCTGCCCGGCGGTTGAGATTCATTGATAAATATATATATATATATATATATATATATATATATATATATATATATATATATATATATAATGACTGTCTTCTGTATTTTAATCGTTGAGTTCATGTTGTTATTCCACATTTTGGCTCTCTCCTTCGTTATCATTGGACACTTGCACCAGATAATTATTTTTGTATGAGGTCGTAGTTTAGCAGAGTTTCGAATTTTAGGAATGTTTTGAAAGGCATATTCTTTTATTGTTAAGGGTACATTGAAACAGGAATAAAATGTCCGCATAAGAAACAACAATATACTTGCAATGCCAGTTAATACTAGGGTGACTTCATTTCCCTTCTGTCTAACTTAAGAAAGGATTAAATTAAAATTAAATGTCTATATTTCTGAGATGAGGTATTATATAGATTATTTACATTATTCGGACTATTGTCCTCATATTTGTCGCCATATTTATTACAACGTTTTGAGGACACATGGCACAGTGGATAAAGGTGTTGGTTAGATTCAGTGACAGGACCCAAAGGGTGTGAGTTCAATACCCGGTTAAGGCAGTGGAGAACTTTCAGAGGGAAATTAACAGGAGATAACTGATAACTGACATCCATTAAAAAACATGGCAAGTGGAACTAGAACAGTTTACCCCGGTGGGCGAAATAAAGGGTTCAGTTCGACATTCCAACCACCTGAAGAAGGCCGGAGCGTACAATGGCCGAAACGTTGTAATAAATATGGCGACAAAGATGAGGACAATAGTCCGAATAGTGTAAATAATGTTAAAACTAAATGTTATACTGATTTCTCCTAAACCGTCAATGTAAATCGCTGAAGAATTAGTCCTTGCTCAGTCGTTAGACATCAACATTCCACGTATAGGACTTACGGCCACGTTACCTTGAGTCATCGTTTCTTGTACGATCACCGAAATTAAGACCTAGATAGGTGAACGCTCGGGAATACCAAGTATAGCAATTTCGATAAGCAGGTGATGTAATGGATAATGTTTTGTTCCAATTCTAGTCGGTTTCTTTATCTTCACTTGGTAAAGGTATGAATCCATCTATTTCACCTGCCAAGCCATGGATTAATTACTAAGACTCATATCAGTCAGTCACTTATGTGCCATACATGATACACGCTTAGGCGGTCACATTATCTTTCGATACACGACAGACGAGGCAGATTTTTTCTCGCCGTAGCTTGCCATTTGTTTCTGCGGTAGACCAAGGCTATAGAACCCGGTCTGTCCTGATATTTACTCATTGTTAGGGAGAGAAGAGGATCCATACTTTTCCCAAGGTTATAAGCACATAAGTAAATGGACTGGAATTCGAACTCGGCTCTTCGATACGTTTCGGAATTAAATAACCCACAGAGGTTGATATGTCGCTAAACCAAAACAACCAACCAAGCAATCTCTCCGCCTAGAGCGTTGTCTGTACTTACATGACTCACCTCACTCTAGAGTTCACGTTTGTGGGTAACTTTGTTTAAGTATACAAGATCGAGTTGTCTATATTTTATTATGTCTACAGGTAATTAATAAAATTATATAAAAAAGTAATAATAAAGTTAGGCACAAAGGCCTAAACAACTCTTTGATCGTTATTAATTGAAGTTTCTCTCTTTTGAACTAATCTTTGCTGTTCTTTGTCATATTGCAGTTCATGCGTTATTTCAAGGCGGCTTTTACTCTGATCCTTATGGCCATTTTCATGGTCTCGGCAAGTTGTTTTCTTTAAATGTTTTTCCAACGTTATCGTGAAAATATTGAAATGTTTCATAATGTTGTCTCCCGTAGATGAAAACGCTAACAGTATTGATTGATCTCCTTTCTCTCAGAAGGTAATCTTCGTCCATTGAATTATTGAATCGATCCCATAATTCCCTTGTATTGCTAACTTGAATCGATTCTCTAATTCCCTTGTTTTGCTGCCTTGAATCGATCCCATAATACCCTTGTTTTGCTGACTTGGATCGATCCCATAATTCCCTGATATTGCTGAATTCGGTGTTTGCGTACAGGATGATAGAGATTCTCGCTTAAATCTGGGGAGTCTTGGTCTTTGGCAATCTTCCTCAGCCTGCAGCTAACTGCGCATTTTTCACTCTTTCTGGAATTGTGTCTATTCAAAGAATGGAAGGATATTAACCTTTTGATATGATTTTTTAAAAACATTATTATTCAGCAATAAGTGACCCACAAGCTGGAGGGTTACGAATTGAGGTTGCCGTAATGGTTGAAATGGAAGATATAAAAGGGGAATAGTATAAAGATATATAGGAGAGATAATGGTTGACAATAGACTTATGATGTTTACATTACACGTAAGAGGCGCAATTTATGAAAACTTTCCGTTGCCTAACCTCACATCTCCCCATTCTACAACAGCATTCACGACTAAACAGTAACATCTCTGTCAGAAATGCTTTCGTATCTTAGTATTGTATTTGATAGAACAGTTTCAGTTCAGATTCAGTCTGTAAAAATTCGCCATTGAATGACGATTTGAAAAGTTCACATGAAAAGCAACTGAAATAAAATGGAATAAAATATTTTCAAAACTAATAATTGTTGACAGTGCTTTAGCCAATATACTATTAATAAATCTAGTATACAGGGTATGCAAAAGTAGGTATACAGTAACGAAAACGAAAGCGTGCGCAAAAATCTATTGTATTGATATCATAATATTGATAAAACTTGTGTAACGTAGTGTATACCTATTTTTGTAGCTCCTTGTATGGAAGAAAAATAGCTTCAAATACAGCGATGCCGAATGACCAGGGAAAATATAGAATAGTCGATATGGTAAGATTTGATATTCCGACAAGCGTGAAAGGTCTATCAGAGAAGATTTCAAGGTAAGTCAGATTTTTCCAAACAATAAGATACGACTTTCACATTTTATTCTATATTGCCGATCAGTGTTGTTTACTGTTGATGATAGACTGACGCTTTGAGTAGTTGCGATGAAAAGCGAAATTAAGATGAAATAAATGCTTGTAGAAAAGAAATAATCACTACCAATAACTATTTTTGCGCTAATACCCTCGGAGATGGTATTTCACTAATTCTATTTGCTTTCTGTCATTGATCTAATCATATTAACCGTGTTTTTTTTTTACCACTGGCACAGTAATAATTTCTTTTGTAAAAATAGCAGGTATATAATAGAATGCATCGGATTTTTTTTACTCCTAGATTGGCCTTAGCTTCCGAGGCACTGGAAATGTTACCGCTATCCAATGCAACCGTCGATAGTACTGGCTTTTAACGTAATATGGCCGGATACCGAGAAAATTGTCGGTAGAGGACTTTCTGATGTGACGTTAGCGCAACTGAACCTATCACTTGAACCAAAGGATTACCTGATATGCACCACCGAGGTGGGATATTTAGGAGTAATGTTTAGCAGGAAGATAACTGAACTATTTGTAGATTTTGCTAACCCACTTCAAAGTCACGTTCCTATAATATGGCTAAATAGTAGCTATATCCAATGCAGCCTGGAATAACACTGATTTCGTTCATCTTCCCGTCAGAAACATTCGAGCTTGTTTCGAAATTAATGTTTCCCATGATATGCTTTCATCTCACTGACCTAAACAATATGCATCTTTTGTAGGCTGGGTATTTGTAAATACGAGGGTCATTCAATAAATAAGGTGAATTTTTCGGTATAAGGACTTCTAATACAGATAGAAGCTTACTTTTTAAAAATTTTTCAACGTAGTCTTCCAGCACTGTCACACACTTTTCCCATCTGTGCACAAGCTTCCGTATTCCATCAGCGTAAAAATCTTTGGAATAATGTCTCAGCCAGTCACTCACAGCACTTTTGACTTCATCGTCACTCTCGTGAACGCTTTCAAGGGACCAAACAGGTGAAAGTCTGAAGGGGCAAGGTCTAGGTTGTAAGAGGGATGAGGGAGCAGTTCCCAGCTCAGCTCGTTGATGGTCTACACCGTTTGGGCTGCTGTGTGAGGCCTTGCGTTGTCATGATGCAAGATGACTCCTTCTGACTGATGACCCCTGCGTTTGTTCTTTATGTCTTTCTTGACCTGCCTCAAGTAGTTCTTCTGTCAGACTGAATGAGGTCATTGACTGATTCGATCACCTCAGGAGACCTCATTTCTGTAGGTCTCCCAGGCCTGTCTTCATCCTCAACACTGCTCCGTCCTTCTTTAAACAATTTAGCCCACTTGTAGACATTTTTTGGTTGAAACATGTGGCACCATACACAGTTGACATTCTCCTATGAATTTCAACTGGTTTGCACCCTTCAGCAACCAAAAACTTGATAACTGACCGCTGTTCAATCTTGGAGCATGGTCGGCCATCTTTATTAATCGCCAAAACTCTCAAAGAAATTAAATTCATGTGAAAAAGAAGTAAAACAAAAAAATAAAAAAGTAAGCTTTTATCTGTATTAGAAGTCCTTATACCGAAAATTCACCTTATTTATTGAATGACCCTCGTATATGACTTTGTGCCGAGAAGATGGTCTTGTTTTATTATTTTTACTGTTTATCAAACTTTTGTATGTTGTATAAAGCCATAATTATTTTTAGAATTTGCCAGAATATTTTTCGAGATAATAATGAATTGCTAATATAAATCCTACTAATGAACATATAGCTAGGGAGAATTATGAACTAACCCAACTTCAATTGGAACTTGGCTTTCCGATTTTCAAATTCTGAGCCTTTACCCATTACACCACCTGCACATCACCGCTTACAGCACCCGGTATTTAGAAGCGGACAGTCATCTAGATACTGACAAGTTTCGACGCTGCTTAACTTAGGTGATCTTACAAGAACTTGGGGTTTCAATGTGATACGGCCGTAAATCGATAAGATTCTTGGTGGAGGAACTCACACTTTTGATGTGATAGATCGACGTCACGCCTTCTATAGTTTGATGTGAGGCAACCGCGAATTACCCTGTGATTTAAACCAAAGTTTTATCTGGCATGCTCCACCGAAGTGGGGTAATTGGAAGTCATGTTTAGAGGTTGTAGTGTTTCTTTTGTATTTTCCTTCTCACAGGAGGATAACGAACTATTTGTACTTCAATTTGCTATTCCTTCAAAGTCATTTGACAGTAATATGGCTCACTTAGAGAGAGAGAGCGGAGTTCAGGTCCTTGAATTATCGTGGTGGCATAGGTATGATATTTCACTTATAATGCAATGACGATAAATTGCATCCGGCAGCAAGGCTATTTATCGCGAGATTGGAGATTTCGAGTGCATGGAACCACCTCTTAATACCTGTCGTTCCAAGGTCCATCCAGACCCGGGCTGGTATCGCAATTTAGGGTCCCAGCTATGGACAAATAGTGAAACACCAAACAAAACGCCATGAAAGTATGAAATATGTTTTTATAGTTAAAATACCAGCAATACATTTTATATAAAAGGACAAACAATACATATTTAAAATACATTTTTTAAGCAAAAAGGCCAATAAATTTTATCTGTAGTTGAAATCATACATTTGCGTTCAAAATATATTTCGTTGAATCCATAAAATTGTCTTCAAATCATTTTGGCATTAAATAACCCATAGAGGTGTGGATATGCTTCTAAACCAAATTAACCAAGCCAAACTCATAACGTATGTTTCAGCGGCCTTTTTTTGCAGAGTCGAAGAATGTTGTGTTAACGAGAGTTTTGGTTTGGATTCGCAGGCGGAGATATAGAGGAGGGTCCCAGATTGATTTCCATTACGCTAATGGTCTGTGGAGTCTCAGACATTAAAAGAAACTTGTTGCTTGTGGAATTCAAGATAATGACTGGCAAACAACAGAGGTAAGGTTTTGATATTCTTCATTGAGAGAGTGATTTACGACTCTGAGAAGTCTAGTACCTGTTCTAGCCAGGAGTAAAGGCAAAATGAATTTTATCGTCCAGGCCTAAGCTCAACGTTAAGAAAATAAACAAGCGTATCCCTTTTGCTTTAATTCGTAAGGTTTCATACATCACACTCAGATAAGTCCGGCATCACATATAGTGGATGTTCGCTGTAACTTCTGGATGTGGGCGATCATGGCTCTCCACAATTTCCTGCCCAACCTTCTTAGTACGCATTTACACAGACTCGTTAGGTTGGTTATCGCCAGTTTCCCCAGTCCCCTTTGCCTTCATTACGTCATGTGAATATCAAATTTTCAAACTTTTCTTTCCTCATTATATTCCCTAGAAACTTCAACTGTCTCATCCTGTTGTTAAGTGGCATTTTTGTTTCTATTTTCTGTAAAATTAGTAGTTGTTCATATTTTCAGTTCATGGTATTCTCAGCGTCCTTCTATAGAACCATATATCTATTGCTTTAAGTCTCTTCTACATATGTGAGGAGAGTGTCCAGTATTTGCAGTAATATAGGAGAAAGGATATTATATAGCAGTTCTGTGCACTCCTTTCTTTTTTTTATTAAAGAAATTTTCATGTTTCTTAATACTTAGCTTAGCTTTTGTAAGGGACCTTTCAATTTCTCAATGACACTTCGGATTTCGGTGTCTCATTATCCGTCTTCGGTCAAAACACTTCATAGATATTTAGGTTTTTGCTTGATTTGGGCGTCTATAATTGGTAGTTCACATCGTGATGTGTTTCTTTTACCTACAACTATAGATTCTGTCCTCTTACAATTGATGTCAACTTAATATAACAAAAATAGAATGTTGCTTACGCTTTACATTAGGTACCTCCACCTTTTCGATCGGAAAACAGCATAGCGTAATGAAAAAGGCCACAAAATTAATAAAACTAAAGTATTTTCGTATTTTTTAATCCTTTCTAAAACGTTCAAAATTTTAGTTAAAATCTTGTTTTGTTTACGTCATCTCGGTGGTATAATAATAACATTGACTTTGTTGCGCTTTTTTTTCCATTGAAAACACATTGCTTTGGAAATTCTTGTAAAAATTAAATAATTGTCCGATTTTAAGGAAATTTTCAGGACTTATTCACAAATGAATGAAATTACTTTTGAAAGTTTTTATTTCAGAAAAGTTTGGTAAAAAATATTCTTTACGTATGTTACTCTCACTTATGAAATTTCGCAAAAAAAAACTTTCTATTTCCTGAATTTTTTATTCGTTAAAAGTAGGACGCATTGGAGAAACTAAATCGCCTAATCTATTTTTTTTTTCAAACTTGCACTATTCTAACTGAAAATCTGCTCTGAATTGAAAAATAATGAATGCAATAAAACTATGACATTATTTAATTAGAAAAGCTTTTAATTGCTTTTGTAAATAAGTTATAGTAAGGACATTATTGTCTGAAGAAATAAATTTTTTCCGATGAATAATAAACTTTTACAAGAATTTTTTGATTTTTTAAAAAATTTTAATTATAATAATTTATAATAGTTTAAAATCGTGTAACATTCTGTATTGGGCTATTTCCTGGATGTGATATAGCAATTAAGTGGAAACGAAATTTACGAAACCCAAATTGAAAAGATTAATAAACATAGTTAAACTATTCTAATTTTAAAATAATTTTTTATTTCGAATTTTTTTTTTTACTTAATTTGTTCCCTATTTTCATTTATGAAAGTCGAAACGTGACATTATTATGAAACAAACGGTCACGTGATCTAAGTTTTATCTCTTTACAGAGAAATTAATTTAAGAAAATTTTATAGTATTTTAATTTTGGAAAAGTAAATAAAAGTCAATAAATTATTAGATAATTGTGGGTGATATGTTCATTTGTAAAAATTACTACGCATCACCCTCACCAAAATGCGTTCACTTAGATTTCGTAAATTTTATATCAATTCTAGCCAGCCATATTAACTGTCATCGCTTCCTCAATCGGCCATCCATTTTCGGCTCAGATAAGCTATGATAAGCAGGATCAATGATTAAATAAATAGTTTTATATTACTTTTTTATGCTATAAGTAAATAATATTTATTTCAAATCAGATGGATTTAACGTTAAATTTTCTAATTATACTCAAATAACGTGTCAGAAATATCTATCTATCTATCTATCTATCTATCTATCTATATATATATATATATATATATATATATCTATAAGTTTAAAATTCTTCCAAACACACACACACACACACACATACACACACACACACACACATATATATATATATATGTTTGGAAGAATTTTAAAATCGATAAATTTTGTTTCGTTTAAAATTCCTTAAAATTAAGAAAATGGCCGAGAGAAAATTTTAAGAAATGGAAATATAAATTTGACATTACAATCTATAGAATTTCTATCTGAAATACACCAGAATATTTTACTTATTGGAAATAACAAATTTAATCATTTAGCTTTCAATTAAATCTAAAATAAAATCTCCAAGAATGTATTTTCATTTTCAAAAATTCATTTGAAACTTTAGGTATCAAATATTTATGCTGAAATAGTGGAGGTACCTACTTTATTTCATAAAATCTGTTATCGTGGTAATGGCGCTTGTCTATGTGTGCTTTGAAAAGATAGGTTTTTAGAGTTTCTAAGTGAAGCTTTCAAAGGATTAAACTAAAAAGAAACACTAATATTTTAGCGTACCTAAAAGAAGAAAAAAAAGAAAATAAATATGAAGATATTATCTCCGACTGCGGTAGATCGTTTGACTTAGGAATTTGTGTTTTAAGCGTTTTTTACCGACGGACGCATCCCCCTCCGCAGGCTGGTGGAGATGAACTTCTTTTTTTTTATCTTCATTTCTATATAGATTGCTAAATAAAGCTTAAGATGTTCTCTCTAGACAACTACGTGATTAAAAAGCATCGACGTCTTGCGAACTGTTTCGCCAGCACAATTTCACCGAGAACGTTTGTGTCAAACCCTGAAGAAAATGGGTTTTCAGAATTAAGACACATATTATTTATTGAAAGGAAGAGGTGCAAGAATGAAACAACGACGAACCTACCGAGCAAGCTTATGTACGTGTATGGTAGAACAAGAACTGAAAGAGACAGATAGTAAAAACACAAGAGAGGTACAAAGAATGTGAAGTCGTGGAGAGCTATGTCCCGAAAGAAGACGGCACATAAAAGAAGTAGAAGTGGTTTCTCATGATGATTTTTTTTAATCTTTTCACCCCGAACAAAGCGATAAATCCACTAAGACGCAATTGGTTACTGAAAGTGAAATCGTCTTAGAAAAATAAGACTTATTACGGAGGCAAGGACAAAAATGGAACAGTATGCGAGGAGAAAGAAGATGACGATTGACACTGGAGTCAAATTTTTGAAGATCAAAGTTGATTTGAAATCAAGGAGCCGGAATTGATTTTCATAAGCAAGAAGTGTGAGTTATGAAACTGCTAATCAGTCATGCTTACATCTGGCAGTTTCAACTGTAAAAGGATGAGACCTAGCTGCCAATATAGTTCCGTGTTTAAATTGTTAAAGCCTAAATACTAAAAAGAAAAGCTCATCAGAACAATTAGCATCAAAATATTTTTAGGTTTGTTTTAATTTGTTTTGTTTCACGCCATATCAACCTCAATGGGTTATTTAATTCCTTCAATTTTTTTTATTGCTGGTAATTTTTTTTTTTTCAAAATGTATTCCTGGTAATTATGTATTGCTGACAATAATTTTTTTCAAGAGTGTATTGCTGGTATTAAAACCTATTTTTATACTGTTGTGGATTCCGGGTTGAAATCCGGTACCAATAAATAACAAACGCCAGGAATGAATATATGAAAATAATGTATTAATGTAATAATACAAACTGGTAAAGCAGGTTAGTAGTTCCAGGAATACAGGTTAGTAGCAATATATATATACAGTCTTTGGTATTGAAGTATCGCTGTATGACTTCTTACTGAGTCTACGTGCTCGCTCACGGTGACTCTTCCCACTCTGTTACCTCACCCTCACACTTCCGGTTATCTACAACCTTTTACTCTGTCACTTTGGTCTTCCCGTAGCAGTAGTATATGTATATACTGGGTGAGTCTATTTGTGTAAAAAGGGGTGGACCCCTCAACATATACCTTCATAGTTTTTGACCCAGTTTGGGGGTTAACTATTTACCCATAGCTGGGATCCTAGCAGGTGCTACCATCCGGGCTCAGCCCGGACCTGGGAACACAAGCAATTAAGAGGTTCTTCCACGCTCCTCAAAACCTTCTGAACAAAGGGATTGCTACCGGATGTAGTTTATCGTCATACCCAGGTTGCTAATGTAGTTTATCAATCATACACAGGACGCCTCATTGCGGGGTGGTGGGTCTGTTTCTCGTCTGCAGAGGTGCAGTCAGCGTATTCTGAAGCTCCAGGCTTCAGGGTATGAAATATTCTTTAGAAAAGCCCCTTTAAATGCAACGTTATGGCGGTTATGACTGAAGCTCAAATGCCATATCAGAACCGATAAAAGTGCAGATTCTTCATTGGATTTTCTCAAGAATCTCTAGAAACATAGCAGAAGCATCAGACTAGATATAGCAGCTATATTCAATGCATGGACGAATGACAGAAATGTGTAAGATAGATTTTGAGGGAAAAATTGTCTATAACGACACAGTAAACCAAATGCCCTCAGGTACTTCTCAAAGGTTTCGCGTGCTGGGGTCATCTTCTCATATGTTATCAAGAAATGCACTTCATCAATAATCGATCGTAGTGAGATACGAAACTCGTGACTCATATTTGGAATGTTAACACTTTAAATATCAGGCTACACACTTAGGTAAGTAAGTCAATGTTCTTTTTCGTGGGAAAAAAGTAATTGGATTTAACTTCTGTACAAGAAAAAAGAACTATTCGAGAATTCAAGATTCAACACCTCTCCTTCATTACGATAACAAGTTATAATCGTAGGGACACCTCATGTACTGAAGCCCGAGTAGAAGTGATACGTTTAGAGCAAGATAGACTGACAAAGACCAACCCTCTCGAGACTGGTTTGAATTCAGAATTTCTTTCTACTTGACCGGTTGTCACCTGATGCTATAGAACTCCGGCTGTCCTGCTATTTATCCATTTGATCCCCCCCCATAGTTGGGAGATGGATTCATATCCCAAAAGTATAATGAACTTGTCTGGAATTCGATCTCGGCTCATCGATTATTCCGAGTCGCAAGCGATTACTCCATCGTGCCACCTACACCCTAAGCATTAAAAACAGCTTTTGTATTTATGCTTATCCCTACGTTCGTAACAAGGCGTGTTTTGTTAGCCCAAATTTTTAAAAGTACTTGCAATTTCTAGTTGGGAACTTTTGCTCCCTCCCATTGCTCTCCTGACTTAGTGAGGGCGTGTAAGCACACGGTGGGACGCAGTTGTAGCTCAGTTGTCTTGAGAGGTAGACGCTAGGGGACAATCCAATTTCGGAAATCCGATGTAAATAACGCAGGGTTAAAATTAGTTCAAATCACTTGGATATATAACGAGGAAAACTGTTTTGGAAATTTGGGTGCTCATGGGTCATACAGAAGGTAAGAGGTACAGAGGGGAAAAAGCCGGTCAAATGAATCTGGGGAAAAAGATGGCGAAGCGTGAACAATGAGGGATTTTAAAAGAGCCAAACATAGCTTTGAAGCTGCAAGTGACAGGAAGCTGTCAAGAGCCATGATCGCCTACATTTTAAAGAGAGACTGTATATAAATGAGGATGCTAACTTGATACTGATGTGTACACACAAACACCTGCGCTTTAACATTGTGTTTACAAATCAACTTTCGTTGGTCAAGGTCTTGTTTTCTTTCTTCTTGAATGTCGAGTTGAATGCTTTTTGAAATGCTGACACACCTGCTCGGCTTTTAGCCAGCAGAAATCAGGTGTAAACTCAAGTTTATTGTTCATCAGAGCAACAAGTTTTTCTTTTTGTTTTTCTAAAGAAATGAAACAATGAAAAATAAGCGCTTTTAATATTGATAGAAGATCTATATCGATTTTTAACATTGACTTCAATATCGAGGTCCAGATGTAAAATTGTTCGATTGTCTTAAGGCCGAAACAATAAGTACGGTGTCGCAAATTTGATGGACAAGATAATGTTTTTGTATTTGTAAATATTTTCAAAGTTTAATTTTCTGATACTGGTTCCCAGCAAAATATGATAAAAAGTTCGATTTTGCTAGAATTATTGATAGCAGTTTCTCACCGCTGGATATATTACTTATTAGCTTAGTATATATATATATATATATATATATATATATATATATATATATATATATATATATATATATATATATATATATATATATATATATATATATATATATATATATATATATATATATATACTAAATAATATATATATATATATATATATATATATATATATATATATATATATATATATATACGATTACGATTCCATTGTAATAAATTATAATTAATTACATTGGAATCGTAATCACAATCAATTCATCAGACCTACAAATTCAAATGAAAACAGAAAACATTGTTTTGAATTTGTAGGTCTGATGTATTGATCCCGATTACGATTCCAATGTAATAAATTATAACCATGGAATATTAGTGTTTGAGCCTTTTATATTATATCCTTGCTCTGTCCTGGACATTGAGATCTACCTGGATTCTATCCTCGTGGAAATTTATATATATATATATATATATTGGCCACTAATATTATCAAAATGTCTATCTATCTATCTATCTATCTATCTATCTATCTATCTATCAGTTTTGTTACAGACAAATCAATTCTATTATTATTTTAATGATTTTTTTACTCGAGGATTAATTTCTGTGTCTTGTTGTGGAGGATGTCAAAGAAATGTATAAGATGCTCTTGTTAAGGTTCAAAAAATTCAATTGGCTTAAGGCATTATCAAGAAAAAAATGAAAGTCATATGAAATTTGAAGTTTGTGTGGTGTATACTCTTTTCCTATGGTTTTGAATATGTATTTGTGTTATCACGTGAATAGGATGCGATTTTATTTTTTGTTTATGCGACTACGATCTAGTATAGACATTGAGAATTTAAATACATTTTAGAATGTCGAGTGACAAAAAATAGGAAGTTGTGGATAGCTTTGATCTCCTACGTCCTGAAGCGATACGCCACATAGAACTAAAAGAATCGAACACTTGTATGTGATTTTGTTGTTTTGTCTTTATCTGCATAGCTTCTAAGATTTCTATTTTTTATGTACGATTTTCTAAAATATTATTGCGTTCTTCGCAAAGAGTTATATTTTATTGCGATGCTAATGTTTTTGTATCATTTTGAACGGAATTATGACACGTAAGTCTTCGAAAGACAGTTATGGTTGTATATCCTATATGATGTCATTGCTGACTATTTTTAAAACTAATATGTTTCCGCTAACATGATGACATTGTAAAAATCCTGAAGAAAAAAGAAGAGAAATTACCATTTATCTTTTATAGACTCAGAGACTCTATAACGCCTCCCCTCCTAAGATATAAAAGACGCCATCTGTCGGCAATGGCGGGAACGAGTGTTGTTTGTACTAGAGAAGGCGGGCGGATCTACCCAATGGGTATTGATTGCTTCTGTCGGAACCTAGAA
>CAHIKZ030002223.1:1912500-1952500 GCA_903632075.3 Acanthosepion pharaonis | reverse complement strand
GAAGGAGCAAGATCGGGAGAATAAGATGGATGAGGAATTTTTTCCCAACCAAGTTCTTCGATCTTTTGTGACGTGATTCTTGCTGTGTGGGGTCGCGCATTGTCCTGATGAAACATCACCCCTTTTCTATTCACTAGAGCAGGGTTTTTCCTCAAAGCTTGGTTCAAACGCTCTAATTGCTGACAGTATATTTGAGCATTAATCGTTGCATTAGGTGGTAAGAATTCAAAGTGGATTATTCCTTGGCGATCCCACCAGATTGAAAGAAGAAACTTTTTGCCCATGAAGTTCCCTTCGGCTGTGGCTGGGGTCCTTCCCTTTACCAAGCCACTGTCTACGACGCTTAACATTTCGATAAAGATCCATTTTTCGTCGCCAGTCACAAGTCTATCAAAAAAGGTGAAACAAGTTGGCGAGAATGGGGAAAGAGCAGATGTCAAGTCGGGATTTGAGGTTGTTTTCAGACAATTCATGAGGCACCCATTTTCCAAGTTTAGGAACTTTTCCAAGTTGTTGAAGATGACGATGAACAGTTGAATGGTTTGAACTGAGAACTACTGCCAATTCCTCAACTGACAAAGCAGGATTTTCTTCAAGGGCTGCTTCAAGAAGCTTTTCATCAAATTCAACTGGACGTCCGGTTCGATCTTCATCTTCAAGGGTGAAATCTTCACACCTCTGAATTATGCAAGTTCTTTCATTCACACATCCCTCTCCATAAACTGAGTGAATGTTTCTAGCCGCTTCGGCTGCTGAGTTTCGTTTCTTGAACTCATAAAGCATTATGTGCCTCAAATGATTCTTGGGTACTTCCATGTTAGCAGGGTTTTAATCAAACAAAATTTAATTTCATTATTCTCTGAAATAAAATTTGATCAGTTTAAATGCATCTAAACATAAAAATAATGTTCAGCTCCATTAGACATTAGAAAATACTCTTTAAATTTCGTTCATTTTAACAAAAAGTTAAAATTCGGACAGAACTTATGGAATGACCTGATAGTACTGTGCTTGAATTGATAAAGTCTAGCTACCATAGAGGAAAGTTCAGACGGAACAATTGCTATGAAATTGTTCGTAGAAAAAGTGACTGGAGCTGAAATGCCAGGTCCGGACATATATCATTGCATATTCTTCTTTTGAAGGAGCACAAAACCAGATACGGTGGCAGTATTCAATGAAAGCTCAAATGATAGACTTATAAATATGGTGAGTTTCAGGTGAGAAGAATTGTCTGTCGAGACACAGGAAAACAACATTCCTCGGAAGAGACCAAGTAACTGATTCAATATAATTATTCCACTTCATTTCAACGGAAACGAGAAGGCGCAGACGATTATAGGAGATCAGTTATATTTTGGAGGTGTTAAAATTAACAAGTCATTCCTTGTCCCACTTAACAACAGAAAGTACATCATTTTAGATCAGCTGCCAATTTGACCTTATTGAACCGATCAGACTTATTATTAAGAAAGCAATAAATGGCTGTGTCATCGGCATAGATACCGAATCCAGAACTAACGCCATCACGAAAGTCGTTGATGAAAATTAGGAACAACATGCATCCAAGAGTATAGACCTGAAGTGCGCCTGCATTAATGCAAAAAAGATCTAGAAGAATGGCCGTTCAAGACCACTCTCATTTCGCAATTCGATAAGAAAAACTGAATGAGTTCAAAGATTCGTCCAGAAATCTATAAGTTTTAAACTTGTGAGATAAACCAAAATGCCAAACACTGTAAAAGACACTATTTACAGTATTCGGACTATATTTAGTTGTCCCCCCACGAGGGCGTCATGTGGCACAAGGCATTTTTAACGTAGGCATTTCCGAGCCATTAGGCTCAGCCAAAAAATAGCCCATTTGAACCCGTATAAACGGGTTCAGGGCCGGTTTTACCTCCCCGAGGGAGACTCCGCCCTTCGGCGTAGCCTCCTTCGGGTTCCTCCAGCCCGAAAGCAGAGAGTTAAACCGAACCGTTCGCTTGTCCTCATCTTTGTTGTCATATTTATCACAACGTTTCAGCCGTTGTATTCTCCGGCCTTCTTCAGGCGATGAGACATGGCACGTGAAACTAGAACAGTCTACCCCAGCGAGCGAAATAAAGGATTCAGTTCGACATTCCAACCACCTGAAGAAGGCCGGAGTGTACAACGGCCAAAACGTTGTGATAAATATGGCAACAAAGATGGGGACAATAGTCCGAATAATGTAAATAGTATGCATAATACCTCATTTCAGCAATATAGACAGATACTGTAAAAGACCTTCGAGATCTCCAAAGCAACAGACCGAGCTTCACCATTCTTATCTAAAACTTGATATACAGTTTCACCAATGACCGTTAATTAATCAGCAGTTGACCTCAAGAAGCGAAAGTTATATTGCTTATCTGAAAGAAGACACTGAGAGGCAGATACTTAACAAATTCTTGCTGGTTATTGTTTTATTGCTGGTTAATCCATTTTTTGCTGTTTAATCCCTTTTATGGTTGGTTAATGCATTTTCTTGCTGTTTAATTCCTTTTATGGTTGGTTAATCCATTTTATGGCTGATTAATCCCTTTTATGGTTGGTTAGTTCCTTTCTTGGTTGGTTAATAAATTTTCTTGTTTAATCCCTTGGTTAATCTATTTTATGGTTGGTTAATCAATTTTCTTGCTAGCTAATGCCTTTTCTTGCAGCTTAAACATCTTTGCTTCTGCTTAATCTCTCTTGGTGGTTAATCTGTTTTGTTGCTGGCGCATTGCTTTCTTGCTGGTTAATCCATTTTCTTGCTACTTAAACAATTTCTTTTCTGATTAATCTCTTTTTATGATGGTTAATCAATTTTGTCGTTGGTTAATTCCTATTTCTGATAGTTAATCCCTTTTGTTTCTGCTTAATACCTTTTCTGACTGGTTAATTCATTTTCTTAGAGCTTAATCTCTTTTCTTGCCTATTACACTTTCAAGCTTTTAGATATCCTAAAAATACAGTTGTTTTTCTTTCCAATGCTGTTTCCGTTGTTTTCCCATAATTCAATAACTTTATAAAATCTTGTTTCCTTCTTGAAGTGAAATCTTACTTCCGATCCATAACAATCTTTACATACTTGAAATTTAAAAATAAAGTAATTATCTATAACTATAAAATTCATATGTTTATTTGTAGCATTTATGAGGAAGCCTCGAGTTAGTAATAAGGCATAAGGCAAATTGAGATATTGTAAATATTTTAAATAAAATTAGATTTGCACGAATTGAAATTCACATGGTGTGTTTTTATTCTATAAATATATCCTGGAAAAGTTTATCAACATCAGTTAGATAATACGATTTTTTTTTCGAAAATATGATCTGCCTAATCAAATATGACATAGTGTCAAATCAATGTATTTGGTGGAATTCTAAGAAACGTTATGAATATTGCAATTTGGCAGGTCTATAAATCAGTCGCGACAAGCGTACTGGAACATCGCAAAGATTTGCTTCTCCAGCCAAAAAGCCATTATTGGGGTCATTCTATGAGAGTGAACCACATAATTAGTTAGGTTTGATAGATTCGTTTTCTACAGCTTATCAACCCTTTGAAAATAATTTTAGATTGTAGGATTTCTTTTCAGATAACAATGGTATAGTGATACAAGTCGTAATAATTAGCCCATAGCTAGGGGGAGGAGGTGAATTCACACTTTTCCCAATGATATTTTAGCGGAGGTGAATATAACGAATGCAATGGGAATTCGAACTCGGCTCTCCTAATAAGAATTCTGAGCAATTATTCAGTAAACATTCCACACATTCAAGCATATAGCACCTGACATTCTGAAGCAGTCACCAGTCTAGGTATAGACTAGGCCGGACGTTGCGTAACTTCGGTGATCTTAAGGCAACAGGAAACTACTTCGCTGCTTTCCTTAAGAATCATGGCGATATTAAAGAAAACGAATTTGGAAGAGACATGTTCGTTTACACTATAAAGGGATAAGGCATTAAATAATTAATAAAAAAAAAACAATATTATTTGTCCTGATCTGGCGTCTTGGCGTCACTCTCTTTCCTATCGCTTTAAAATTGCCTACCTATACTTATTCTACAAATACTTTCATGGTAATTTTTCGGATGAGCTCTTCGCTAGCGTACCTACTCTTTATGAATTTAGCAGAATGGCGACGAATCCATAAACAGCCGAGTTGGCTAGAGGTAACCGTAAGAACTATGCTAACCGTTTCTGTTCTTGTACTTTTCTCTATTGGAACACTTTTCCAGCTTTATGCTTTTCAATCTTTAATCATCAAAAATTTAAATGCAATGTTAATCATTATCCTCTGATTACTGATCTTTTGTTCTCATTACTTAGTAATGTTTTTGTTTTATAATTCTTCCACACCCAGTAACCTCTTGCATCTTAGTGGCTTTACTGCCTTGTTTGGAGGCAAATCGATTAAGAAAATCTTCGTGTACTCTAACCATTTCATTATTGTTGCGGTTGTAAAATAAGTTCAGACAACAAAGTCTAAAATTCATTTGTCATTACAGTTGTATAAATCTGTAAATTAGATAAGGAATCTTAATTAAATTATGGACTGTAGAACACAAAGACGCCGGAACATTGGTGAAACAGTGAAGAAAATCTGTGGAATAAATTCAAGGAATCGTAACAAAGAGACGGAATACTAAGTCGTAACAAAACTCCGTAGATTTTTAAATGAGTTTCAAAGAAAATAATTTAGGTATTTATTCAACCGTAAATGGGTCATTCTGTTCCTTTACTTTTCGCCATTTTTGTGGCAGCTTCATGATTTCAGCCTCCAAGAAAGGGTCATCTTCATGATTAATTGACAGGTTTAATCGTTCTTTTCCAGCACTTCCAATATTGTGTACTGTAAAGCCCCATAAAACTGTTACAGGTCTTATATCTGTAACCACGTCTTGGTGGTGTCCATACCAATTTCTTGCAATTTCCTTTCCGTAAAAGTTGCAGATTTTCCATTATTATTATTATTATTATTATTATTATTATTATTATTATTGTTGTTATTATTATTATTATTATTATTTCCTTTAGTTTTTGGTGTATACTAATGTATAATGTCAGAAATATCATCTTGACGTTTTTTACACAGCAGATATTTATCGCACATATTTTACATAGTTTAAGACCTTCGTAAGATGTGGGCCGTGAGTACAATTTTTTGTATTTCTTTAAGGCATGGCCTACCAGGGATTCCTTCAATGAGCATATTGGAATCTTTTCCAATCAATCCGAGGACTCCAATTACAACTGGAATTGTTAATGTCCTCATGTGCCACATTTTTGAGATTTCGATTTCAAGGTCCTTGTATTTTTTGAAGATAAACTGCAGCCTGCAGGGGCTGCCATGTCAATAAAGAGGCACAGTTTGTCTTTGCAGCCTCAAAAAAAAAAAAAAAAAAAAAAACCAATAAAAAACAAAAAACAAAAAAACTCTATCTAGGGGTTTTCGGTTAAAATAATTATGATGAATGTAATATTGGTGAGACTTTCTTCTTATGTTTGGAAGATGTTGCGTTTGATGGAACTTAATTCTATATAGAACTAATGGTACTGAAACATAAGAAAAAATAAACCGAAAAGATAAATATGGCATGTGGCCAAGATATTCGGCTTTCTTTATTCTCACGAAGAACCTTGGAGCCATTTCCAAGGAGCGTCTTTAATTGTTCTTTTGTACTTTCCGAGAAAATCAGCTGCGCCTTCGGCAACACTGGACGCCAATGATTATCGTAGATTTGGCAGTATTAAAAGGCGACCAATAAATCCCTTAATAGTTGAACTTCGTGTAGGCGTCTGATGATGAATAAATTGAAAAATGCTGATATTTGAGGTTAGATTTTGCGCAAATATTTACTTTCAAAGATGAAAAAGTAGAACTTTACTAAGCAAATGATTTTTTATAGAGAAACAGAAACTGAAGAACAAATTATTTTTTACCCACATGTAAATTTTTGTTGCAATAATAATAGTTATAAAGATGCCTTTAAGATGCTACATTTTCTTTCTATTTCAAAATACTGATATTTCTTTATTTTGTCATATTAAACAGATCTTATGCAAATCTCGCCAAGACGCAAAAGGTAACAGAGAGTGAGAGTAAAAGTAAAGAGAAGTGTTTGGGAAAATGAAAAAAAATGAAGGACAGGGATCTTGGTCAAGGTATCAGAATATACATTATTTGGACTATTGTCCTCATCCTTTTCGCTATATCTATCACAACGTTGCGGCCGTTGTACGCTCCGGCCTTATTCAGGCGGTTGGAATATGGAATGTCGAACTGAACCCTTTATTTCGCTCACTGACTGTTCTAGTTCCACGTGCCATGTTTGATGGATGTCAGTTATCTGAAACTTCTCCACTGCCTTAATCGGGTATTGAACTCACACTTTTTGGGTCCTGTCACTGGATCTAACCAACGACTTTATCCACTGTGCCATGTGCCCTTGAGGACATTTGGGTATGAATTTCTGGGTATTATAAACCTAATGTCTTCAGCAACCATTTTTACCAGTGCTCATATTGCAATTTTGCTGTTATCATTACATATTTTTACCAGAGCTCATATTGCAACTATGTTGTTATCATTGCGTTAATAAAGGGTTCAGTTCAGTTTGACATTCCAGCCACCTGAAGAAGGCCGGAGCGTACAACGGCCAAAACGTTGTGATAGATATGGCGAAAAAGATGAGGACAATAGTCCGAATAATCTAAATAATGTACATAATACCTCATCTCAGAAATATAGACAGTATCATAATATGTTGATTGACATTACATTTGAATATTATTGAAGATTATAGCTATCAGGGAAGCAGGGAGTTCTTCTGACGGGAGGTGCGAGACTAGAAGCTGTTACAGTAGAAGAGATGGCTACATTTAGTCGTTTCGACAATGAAAGGGTGGGACCTAGTAAGCATAAATTCATGCAGTTTGGGAACCAGTAAAAGTAGCTCTTCGGAGCAGTTGTCAGGAAAGTAATCTTAGAAAAGACAGAGGGAAGCTACAGCACGTCTGTGAGATAGCGACTGTAGACAGGAAGCCAGATCAGGACCAATCGCTTTGCATATCCGTCTCAGGATTTTGTCTAGGACCTCGAGATGAACAGCGGGAGCACCAGACCATATACGGCAGCAGTATTCCATGCAAAGACGAATGGTTGATTTGTAGTTTTGAAGGATGGAGTCGGGCGAGAAAAACCTTCTGGCGTGACACAGAGAACAAACTTTCCTTGCGATAGATAAAGCTATAGATTCAATGTAGTTGTTCCACTTCAGGTCAGTGGACAGCGTGAGACCAAGCAGGCGCAGAGAGATATATTTTTAACTGGTGGTATTGCTATAACTATGGACTTACGTTGAAACACTGGTTCTTGTACGATCACTGGAGTTCATCAACTTCAAGTAACAAGATGGATAATAGTTTGGGAATACCAGGTTCTGTAAGCCTGGCTCTTCTGGTGGTTTAATGGATGGAACTTAGAATTGAAACTTGGCTCCCTGATTACCAATTCTGAGTTGTTATACATAATCGGGTTCGGTTATACTTGCGCGCAAATACATGTATGAATTCATTTCTTCTCCCCCAGCTATGGATTAATTACTTGAACTTGTATCAATAAATCATTGTTACCCCGCCACCCAAAAATATTTCGGTCTGAAAATATTTTTTGGTTTTAGATAATCTATTTCCGTTTGCTGGTCGATGAACCGTAAAAACACCCCCAACAAAAAAACAACAACAACAAAAAAAACAAAAACAAAACAAAAACAAACAAACAAAACAAAGCAACCAAATGCTATATCTATGAGTAGCCGTGTTTTTATGTTTGTTATTTTCAGTCAATGTAATTGACTTCTTATTGTTTTATGCGTATCTCATTATGAATAGTAAAGACCCAAAGAATAATGATATGATCACTTTCCATGACTGGCTCAAGGTGATGTTCATACAATTCGTATAATATGTGGCTTATTACTATCCTGGCATACCTCCCCTTTATTAACTTCGTGTGGTTTTAGTTTTCTTCTAGAGATATTGTATTATGAGCGTTCTTCATTTGGTTGTATGTCTATAGATATATCAGAAGTATGGGCAACTTGTTTGAAGGAGAAAAAGTTCTTTCAAATACCCGTCAGCGTCTCAAACTAAAATTCCCAACATATCAAATCTTGATTCAGACATATTACTGTTATGGGCATAATTATAAACGTTATATTGCATATATTTCTCAGCTCTCGTGAAAGGTCCCGGTATTTCTCTTATTTCGTGCACGTTTATATGTGGTCCGTCGGCACACAGAGACATCCGCCATCTAGAAGATTCATTTCTTTTTATTCACACTCATTAGATCATTTGAGCGTCGATATCGCAAACTGATTTTGGATTATTGCTTTTCCATTATCGTCCCTCATTCGTGCTGATACAATGTCTATGTGGTCAAATCTAAATGTTTTGCACAGTTCCAGATATAGACTTTTGTCACTCTGCCGTATTTTCGTTGAAATTTTTTTGGCTTACGTTCATTGATTATGGGGTTTAGTGTTTCATCTATTTAGCCTAGAAGGCGGCAACTTGTGTCTTTTCTTTTTTAATTCTTGCTTTTACTTGAGATATTTGATCGGGAGTTGCAACGAGGAAAGCAGTCAGTTTCTTTCCTCAAATAATCTATACGTAGACATGTCCATATTTTTTCATTCAAAATATTCTCAGTTCTCCAAATGGAATTGTCAGCATTTCATTTTCTCATTTTCTCTTTATGTTTCATTCTTAACTCGTTCTTTATTCGACATTTTATTTGTTGTCGCAAGGTTCGGGTATATAATAATAATAATAATAATAATAATAATAATAATAAGAAGAAGAAGAAGAAGAAGAAGAAGAAGCATAGCAACAACGATGACTGCGACGACGACATTGTGAAGGCGAAACAGCCAAAGATACATTATTATCCAGTCTTTGCAGGGAAAATCAGAGAAATGGAGCAAGCAGAAGTTGAAGTTGTCTCTTTTGTGATTGGCGCACACGGGACTATTTCCAGAAATCGTTCTGCTACGCAGGATGTTTTGGGAATACTTGCCATCATTGAGAATGTGCAGGTGGCAGCATTGCTTGGAACAGGATATGCTGATTGGAGCTGAAATAGGATCATCATCACCCGGCCGAAATACATAAGAGTTGCAGAGGACAGCAAATAATCTAATACCTAAGGTAAAAAAAAATGGCTTCATGACAGTTGCCACTAATCATTTTCGTAAAAACCCCGCCAAAAAGCCCTAAGATCACACACATTTTACATCGATAAAGCTCTTCGTAACGTGTGAGCTGTAGTTCTGAGTACATTTTTTTTGCATTTCTTTAAGGCATGCGCTAACAGGAAGGCCTTCTGTGAGTCTATTAGAATCTTTTCCAATGAATCCTAGAGTTACAATTATTATTATTAATTTATCTCCTTTGATTTCTGGTTGGAACACATTTCTTTCCGGGTCCCGCCTAGAGACGTAAGATTAGAAATGGCATCATGACATTTTTCACTGACCAATTAAAAAAACAAAACAAATCCGAACAAAACATATTTTACATAGCTTTTACCTTCGTAAGGTGTGTGTTGTACACGTGAGAACATTTTTGTTTTTGTATTTCTTTAAGGCATCGGCTTTCAAGAACCCATTCAATTAGAATCCGAGGGCTCCAACTACAACATGGATTTTTGATGTTCCCATGTGCCACATTTTTGAGATTTCGATTTCAAGGTCCTTGTATTTTGACAGCTTTATGAATATATTCAAAGATACATTACAGTTTGCAGTCTTTTTTTTGTTTGTGGTCTTTAATAACAATGTCTGGACGGTTGGCTTTGATTGTTCTGTCAGTGAGTATTGTGTAGCCGCATAGAATTGCAACAGGTCCTATCTCCGTAACCGGGTCTGGGTGGTCTTCATACCAGTTTCTTTCCTTTTCCTTCCCGTAGAAGTTGCAGATTTTCCAGTGAAGATATTGGTCCATTCTACTCATGCCGGGGTTTATATTCATTGGTGCCAATACTTGCAACCTGATACAATATGGTCAATTGTTTATGGATATTTATCACAGAATCTGCATTTTGGGCTAACACAGTTTTTCATTCTTCTTCTTCTTCTTCTTCTTCTTCTTCTTCTTCTTTCTCTTCTTCTTCTTCTTCATCTTCTTCGTCTTCTTCTTCTTCTTCTTCTGGTTCTTCTTCGTTTTCTTCGCCTTCTTCGTCTTCTTCGTCTTTTTCTTCTTCTTCGTCTTTGTCTTCTTGTTTTTCTTCTTGTTCTTCTTCGCCTTCTTCGTCTTCGTCTTCTTGTTTTTCTTGTTCTTCTTCGCCTTCTTCTTGTTCTTCTTCATCTTCTTCGTATTCTTCTTGTTCTTCTTGTTCCTCTCCTTCTTCTTCTTCGTCTTCTTCGCCTTCTTCGTCTTTTTCTTCTTCTTCTTCTTCTTCTTCTTCTTCATCGTCTTCTTCTTCTTCTTGTTCTTCTTCATCTTCTTCGTATTCTTCTTGTTCTTCTTGTTCCTCTTCTTCTTCTTCTTCGTCTTCTTCGCCTTCTTCGTCGTCTTGTTCTTCTTCTTGTTCTTGTTCTTGTTCTTGTTCTTGTTCTTGTTCTTCTTCTTGTTCTTGTTCTTCTTCTTGTTCTTGTTCTTGTTCTTGTTCTTGTTCTTGTTGTTGTTGTTGTTCTTCTTCTTCTTCTTCTTCTTCTTCTTCTTTCTTTGGATATCTGTTGTATACACATTTCCTTCCGGGTACCAACCAGAAACCTAAGGTCAGAAATGACTACATGACATTTTCTACTGATCATTTTTTGTAAAAAAAACAAAAACAAATAATAAAACAAAACAAACAAAAAACTAAGATCACACACATTTTATATAGATAAAGCTAATCGTATTATTATTATTATTGTTATTATTATTATATTAATTATTATAATATTCTTCTAATTTTTCTTATACTAATTCTGAATTAACTTCCACTGTTAAATCAAGCCTTACACTAGAGTTTATATGATAGAAAGTCACCTTAATAATCCAAGACTATTCACAGTACTGTAGCTGATTTTACTAATGCTTTTATTTCCCCCCTTGCTTACTAGTCCCTTCAATCTTTTCCTCGGCACTTCTTTACAATTTCTTGCGCTCGGATAACGATTTCTACAACTGTAACCATTACATTCCACAATTGCCTCATTTATCTGACAAGGTTGAAATGTTAAAGTAGCTTTTCTCTTTCCTTTAGATTCACTATATGGTCTGCAGGAATAGCGTAATTCTCTATTTAGCACGTTCTCTTCATCTTCTATACGACAACCAGATGTGGTCCTTTGGCCAGAATTGGTTGATTCTTGCGAATCGCTAAATCCCAGGTGATTTGACGTGTTTAATTTCAGAGGAGAGATTATGGCCTGCTCATGTCCCAATAATTTTGCATAGTCAAATGCAGTCGCTTGCATAGTTCCCAAAGGGTTATATTCCACAATCAATCAAGCCTATTCGGATATTCATTCTGCGTATTATTGATCTTCTTATAAATATCATCATCTTGTATGATTTTTTTTTTGCATTGTATCATTATTATTATTACACGACATCAGTTTTTTTATAAATGTTTTTCACAAAAATTTCGTATTAATCAATATATTATTTTCGGCATATGCTTAAATTTATAACATGTTTTAATTTTAGATAATAATTCTCTTTTTTAAATAAGATATACATATATATGCAATAACTTATTTGCTAGCGTTAAATTTCATTATGCAAGTCTAGTGTTGTCTCCCTATATATATATATATATATATATATATATATATATGTTAACTTAAATTAAAATATTTTTTTAAATTACGAAACTGTAAAGATACTAGTATTACTTATTAGATAGTTAATATTTCTGTATATTAGGATATTAAGATAAATGGATTATAAAAGATATAACCTCAAAAGAAAAAATAAAGCTATCTTTATTAATTAAGCGTTATTTTTTATAACGATTAACGAATCTTTTCTAATAAGTCTTCCTAAATTATTAATAGCTAGATATTACAAATACCTTTCTTTTATAAAACAAAATATTTATGTATGAATGCTTTTGTGATGAAATCCACAATAAAATTAGTATATATAAAGTAACGATGATAAGACTTTGTGTATGCAATTAAATTTATAAGATAAATATACCATGTGCGTTTCAGCTTATAACGTCAATGTTTTGCAAGAAATAATTTACAACAATGTCTTTCGTAGCGTGAAAATTTTAGAATAAAGATTAGAGAACACTCAGTAAAATGAGTTAAGTTTCTCAAAAGATATCTACTGCAATTTTCGAAATGGCTCTTCATAAAATTATCAATTGACAAACATGGCAAGTATCAAAGCTTCTGCAGTTATGTCTACAATAAAACCGGTATTACTAAAACAATGTTGATAAGATTTTAAGTATGTACTTAAATTTATAAGATAAATGGGCTGTGTATACTTCAGTTAAAAATGTCAGCTTTTCCGAGAAACGAGAAATATTTTGTCGCGTGAGATTTTATTATTGAGATTATAGAACATCCCTTAAAAAGAGGGTTAAGTATTTCTAAGGATTACTGTTGGTTACAATCTCCAAGAAGTTATCAAAATTGTCGGCAAGAAGGAATGTATTAGAAGTAATATGTATTGTAAGTAATTCTCGTTTAATCAAAGTACAATTTTTTTATTTAAAATAGTGTGTTGCTAGCGTTAAGAATTGAAGTACAATTTATAAACACCTAAGATATCCATATATTATCCATATAAATGTTTCACAACTAAAATTATCTTTACTGCAAAAGTTCCCAAAGCACAATATTTTCGTGTAATCTTTAGAAGGTTTGAGTAATCCTTGACAGTCTGTGTTCAATCTGTAATTTCACAGTCTGTTTATTTCTCGTCTTACTAAGAGAGACGTATCATCAGATATTTTTCTTTTTAAATTATTTTTTTGTCCTTAACCTCTTTCTTTTAAATTATAATTTGCAAAGTTTAAAATGAATTTCTGAAAATGAACAAAGCGTTCTTGAAGATATATATGGCGTATTACATATACGAACCCTCTTCAATAGTAACGGGACCAAGTTAGCACGGCACCGTGTGTGTCATCGTAATTTTGCACATTGACCTCAATTGTTACACACACCAAAAACGTAAATACTCACACGCATACACACACACACACGCACACACACACACATATATATATATATTAAATAAGGCGGCATATATTTTATATATAAAGAAAGATTCATACATAGAATCAATCAGCAATATTAATGAGATTAATGGCGAATTCTTTCCGCGAGTAGAACATAATGTATGCATTAAAATACTGTTAATCCATTGAATGATGTGATCCTCATTTATACTTAGTTCATGCCATGTTAACTGACAAACACTTGTAAAAAAAGAATTCGTGGATTTACCATATTACAAAATTCATATAAAAATTCTCACTTGAGATTTTGAACTTTAGCGTTGCGACTCGCACGTTCCGAAATTGTACAACCGTCAATAAATAACACATTCTTAAAAAAAAACATCTTTAGGTCTACAAACAATTATTTCGTCTTCAAGTTTTAACTTTAAAGGAAAAAAAATTAAAGCCTGACGATGGAGACATGGATCTTCGAAAGTACTTGCTTAACTTTAAAAAAATATACACTAGAAACATCTAACAGTTTTATAAATGAGGATCACATCATTTAATGGATTAACAGTATTTTAATGCATACATTATGTTCTACTAGCGAAGTGATTTCGCCATTAATCGCATTAATATTGCTGACTAATTCCATGTATGATTATTTCTTTATATATATATATATATATATATATATATATATATATATAGAGAGAGAGAGAGAAGAAATTGTTAAAAGAAATTCTACCTTTATCATAGCTAGTCGCATTCACTAACCCAATCAAACATCAATGTTCCTAGCACCATAATACCACATTTGTACAGAAGCTTCCCTACCACAATCAACAAAACAACACTCCTCCGTGAAATTTAAAACGTGATAGTAATATACATACTTGAAAACAAACCCATGATTTTAAATTTTAGGCAATGAGAGAAAATGTTAGTATAATTCTCTCCCGACGTCCAAAGAATTGGCAGACAAAAAGCTAACTGGGCGAAAAATGAAAAAAAGAGAATGAGAACGAATAGTTTCCGTCAGGCAGCGACATTACAATACAAAACCAAAATGGAATGTTTCTACAACTCCAGTGAACTATACTTTTTGTCACCTCACAGGAGAAGAGAGTTGAGAAAGGTAAATATAGGTGGGGAGGTTTTAATAGTGATCGGCCGCTTTTTGTTTTATTAAAACAAAACGAGATCGATAACAATTTATTCTCGTACATAAATTTCAAGGAACTAAAACCAAGACTTTAACTATTCTAAGCTTACTGAGCTGAGCATGCTTGTTTTTTTTTTTCCTTCTCAGAAGAACAAATTTTTCAACCAGTAAATCCTAGATGCCACTCAAGGTTAGCACTATTCACTAGCATCGGGCGCGCAACAGCCATTTCAATAAAATCCTCCGAGGAGCGGTTCTACATTTCCACCCTCATTTTGAACTCCACCTGGTGCTTGAAGAACGCAACCAGATGTTGGAATGAAAGAGTTCCGTGGACTTCACCCATCCTCATCGTCCCTATTACCATGCGCATCACGGCCAGGAAGCATATTCTTGCATTCTTCTTGCATTCTTCCTGCATTGTTCTTGCATTCTTTTTGCCCGACAACGAGCTCAGATTGATACGAACGGAACTGATTTCAACGACAAAGAAATGTTCACGAAAGCATTCGAAAAATGTAGCATTCAATAAGATCACGCAACGGACATTCGGCCGGGCAGTGAAAGAAGGTGGGCACTATAGATTCTTCCAACCCCACTGCGAATAATTTATGGGAATAAAGATACGAACATAGTCGAGCTTAACTCAGCGTCGCACTGAGTTGGGAGACCGAATATATCAGTTTTTAGTTTTGGTTCTGAAATAATTTATGGTTGGAGGTAAGGATAGAAACGGGTAAAGTCATCTTCGCGTTGATTTGAGAAGATGGAAATTGTATTCCATGTGTAGGTCTGCTGAAACACCTACGAGCGGTATCGATGGAAAAACAAGGATTATGTCCCTTTCCGGAAGCGCGGTCATAAAATCGCACATGTGACCATAAACCCTTTCAAGTTTCTTTATAATTTTCATTATGAAAAAATGAATTTATTTAATCTTTATTATTATTTTATTAGTTGGTTAAATTACATTTTTCCCATAACTGCTACAAAACAACTTCCGATTTATAGACAAATCATACATATATATGCTGTCCTTTCTTTCTAGTTAATAAACATTGGCATTTCTCGATTTTACACTATTTTTCTTTCTTGTTTTGAAGACAGAAGTTAACCACTTGACATGTGACTGAACAGTATTTTTATTTTTCAATTTTTACTTTATTACTGTTTTTTATTTTCCTTGACAAGCCTTGCTTTTCATCGTCTTGCCTCGTATTTTGCCCAAATCTTGCTATTCTTTCTTGTTATTGATAATTTTACACCTAATTATTTCTGATTTCTCTTCAACTAGCAACAAAACAATTCTACCGCAATTTTCAAACTGATTATTTTTAATCATTTCACCGCAAGCAATGTGATGATGCCACGAGGACACAGGGGGTCGCAGGGAGTGGAAGAGAAGTTTTTAGTGAGGAGGAGTGAGGAAAAAGACAATAAAGAAACAGGATTCAGGAAGACAGAAGATGACGATTGGTGTTGCATTTAAATTTTTATATATTGTAGGTAGAAGGGAAGTAAGGAACAGGAAGAGGTGAGAATTGGAAGAAAAAATACAATAGAACATATGGTTGCATCTAGCTAGCTCAACAGTCAAATGGAGAGACCTTCCAGCCAATCTTGCAGCAGGCTTATATTCATAGAGCTGAGACACCAGGGAAAAAGCTGATAAGAGCAGTTAGCATGAAAATATTTGTAGAAAGAATGAAGAGAAGCGACGTGATATCGCGTGATGTTGGTGAGAAAGTGGCTGAAGCCGAGATTTCAGGTCAGGATCGATTACATGACAGATGCTTCTTTGAATTTTGATGAGATATATAGCAGGAGCCCCAGACCAGATATGGCGGTAGTATTCAATGCTCGGATCAATGGCTGATTTAGGCCTGGTTTGTATAAGATTTGATAAATTAGCAATAGGCAGTTATGACAAAAGCCTTATAAAATACATATTTAAACCAAACCTTTTCTAATGAGATCGACACTAAATATGGTATTAATAAAGCAATTGATTGATTCGTTTTTTTTTACAGCTTAAGAACTCTTTGCATAATATTTAAACCCAGAAAATATTTTTAGATTGTAAGAATGTCTTTTGGAGATAATAATGATTTAGTGGCACATCTCTTGCTAATTAACCTCCTTTACATCACCCGAACAGTCATTATTCCAAAGCGTTCACCCATCTATGTCCTGAGCAAGCTCAACGATGCTTAACTTCGGTGATCGTATATACCAAATGTTTCAACGCTATATAGCAGTAACCCTAATAAAGCAATGTGGCATAGATATTCAGTATGCACTCAAATTCATGACACATATATACGAAGTGGAATTCTGTTTGTAATATATTTTTAACGAAAAATAATAACGTATTTAATAGTGAGGGATTACGGCGAATAAAGGACAAATACTTTTAGAAAAATCTATGACAATTTTTTTTCGTTAGTAGTATTTCGTCATTTACCACAACAATCTAAGTTGATGTTTACGTTGAGACGACGTTACATGCACATGAAGGAGAGGGGACATTCAGAATTTAAAAAATATTTTTTTTATACATGTGTTTTGGGTCTATAGTCTAGACGATTTTATTTACTATCTTTTTTTTGTTTGTTTTCATCATTTTGTTATTAAATATCCGACATAATAGTGATAATAGAAGATCTGCTAAGAAAGGTCAAATACTGTAAGAAACTTTACGCAAATTTACTGTGGATGATATAGCAGTTAAAGCACTTTCTATATACTTCGTCTCTAAATTCCTTTCTCATTTAATGAAAGAACACAAAACAATCAATAAAATCAAGTAAACATTTGTTAAGACTGGCGTCAGAAACAATTAGACAGAGGAGCCACATTGTTAGGACTGTCATCAGAAACGGTTTCAGGACAGTTGAGTACTGTATGTTTGCGCCTCGGATAATTGCGTACCAGACAATTGCGTCTCTGGACATTTGTGTCACTAGAAAAATGCATCTTTGGAGAATTGCGTAACTGTTATATTTTTTTAAAGATTTTAAAGTCAATTACCATACATTTTGAAAAAAGAGCATAGTTAGAATTAATAATTTTAAAAAAAAATGAATAAAAATTTAAAATTTATTTTTGTTTAAAATGAAATGACAGATTAACGGTGCTCTAAGATGGCTCTACACATCTACACATCGCCATTATGTTTTTCTTTTAATAGCGTCTTTCTTATGATAGTGATAGCTGTAATTTTCCTCGTCCACAAATATTTCTTCATAAGTGTTTGATTTTCGGAACTTAGTCATGGGTTCCAAATAAAAATATAATCTATACATTTCAGATGTTTGTGGTACGCATTGCTGGAGAAACTGCTAGATTAATTTTTTCATGCTTTCTGCTTGCTTAGAGTAATTAAAGGTATTGATGTGCAAATTCCTATATTAAACAACTCTTTACAAAAATTGGTAACTTTAAATAATTATCACAGGTAAGCAATTATCCAGGTCCGCATTTGTCTAGAGACGCAAATGTCCAAGGAAACAATTGTCTGGTAAGCAATTGTCCAGGACGCAAATGTCAAGTAAGCAACTGTCCGTCAATCTATCAGAAACCATTAAACGTTTGTCACGACTCGTATCAGAAACCTTTAAAGGTTTGTTATGACTGGTATCAGAACCCATTAAATGTTTGTTAATGACTGATATCAGAAACCATTAAACCTTTGTTATGAGTAGTATCAGAAACCATTAAATGTTTGTTATGACTACTATCAAAAACATTAAACGTTTGTTGTGACTAGAATCTGAACCTCTGTACTACAGTTTTCAAAATGATTTGTTCAAGTTTGGCGAAATTATCGATTGTTAGATATGACAAAAAGACCTGTTATAAAACGAAAAACTTCTATAATGAAATCCAGAATATTTCTTTCATTTCCGCGACGCAAACAGACTTTTATAGTATTGTGTCCAGAATGAAATTCCTCAATGGATCAAGCGAGAAGGACAAACAAAATAGACTGAATTCTCAACCGTACGAAAAATTATGCTTTCATAATTCTTCGTATTGTTGCAATTGTACACTTGTTATTCTGAACGTCTCACAATGTATAAATAGGATTTATTGAAATTCAGCTGACGAACGGAGACATCCAGTCCATTATCAAGGCTTCTGTGTGGATCAATATTGTTTTCATTCCTAATCACAAAGCCACAAAGGCTAATGACATCATTATGGAAAACCGATGGTTGATATTCTCGTCATTGATATGGCGTCAACACAACGACGAATATGATACGCACATGAACGATAATTCGTACGAGATTTGCTCACAAAGTATCCAGACATTTTAATCGGGAGGGTCACCTGAATGTAATTCTGCGAATAATCAAAGGATACCTTACTGCGCATGTGTGAGCAGACATTTGTCCACCGGTTTCTTAGTCTGCAGTGAGTCGCTATTTGGGAGACTTAGTACTGTGTGATTGTCGCAGTCGCTTTAATAATGCACCTACACGTGCAAGTTCTGTTCATTTTCTTTCACGCAAAACGTCGCATTATCCAGGTATGTGAATCTCTTGGTACAACTTTCGCTGCCTGTGATTTTATTATTTTGCAAAAGTTAATCTAACCCTGTTGAAATGGTAGTTTGAAACTATAAACCATAAAGACAAATATGGACTCTAGAGTTTGTTAAATAAAAACGTCAAAGGGATGTTGGGATTGGATTTCTGCTGTGGTGTCACCCTCTAAAGAGTCTATGTTGGACTCTTCCGTCTACTATAAGATTAGTTGGAAAGAAAACCTTAGGGGAACAGTCGCACAGACTGTTCAACTGTCGAACTCTCTGCCTCCGCAGAGAGGAACTCGGACAAGGCTTTGCTGCAGGGCAAAGTTTCGCCCGGGGAGGTAGACAGTCCCCGAACCCGTTTAGGCGGGTTCAAAGGGAATATTTTTTAGCCGAGCATTCGGGCTCGGAGAACCCACAATAAACCGACCTTGTGCCACATGCACCATCGTGGTGGGGGGCTGTTAAATATAACAGTCGCACAGATTGTTCAGCTGTTGAACTCTCTGCCGAGGCAGAGAGGAACTCGGACGAAGCTTTGCCGCAGTGCAAAGTTTCGCCCGGGGAGGTAGACAGTCCCTGAACCCGTTTAGGCGGATCCAAAGGGAATATTTTTAGCCGAGCATTCGGGCTCTGAAAACCCACTGTAAGCTCGGCCTTGTGCCACATACATCCCTCGTGGTGGTGATGGTGGTAGGCTGTTAAATATTAGCAGTCAAGCAGATTTGTTCGTACTGTGCTAGTCAAACTTTTTGCCTCCGAGCAGTGAGGATTCCCAGACGAAGCTATGTCGAAGGGTAGAGTCTCGTGTCGGGAAACAGCTAACCGCCGTTTTATACGGGGTGTATGGGGAATTTTTGGCCGAGCCTACGGGCTCAGATTGTTCCACATTAAACTTGGCCTTGTGCCACATTCTACCTCGTGGGGAGGCTGTTAAATATAACAGCCGAATAGACTGAACGCTGGGTCTTCCGACACACACTCACTAGTCGTGTAATACTCTTCTGTTATATTTACTGTTTAATATATGATATATCTGCAACACTTGGTTGGTTATTTCTTTAACGATTTACTTGATTTACAGATTCTAGGGTGCATTTTTGCAGATAAGTTTGTTTAAATGTCTTTTCAATAAATCATTTCTATTCAAAAGTAAAAATTTAAAATATACGGATAAATTGGTATTACATCTACAAACATAAACGCATATTACATCATTTTAAAAAAAATCATCTGCATAAACTGACAGCGAATTATTTCTGTTCAAAAGTAGACGTAAAATAGACAATTATATTTTAAAATATGATCATGAGTCCCGTAATCCATTAAACCCTTAGCGACATCACATGAGCCATAGACGTAGCAGCAGTAGCGTATCTTGGACAAGAGAGACTGATGGAGTCCAACTCTCTCCAAGCTGGTTTAAACTCATCTTTTGCCTAGACGGCTTGAATGTTCAAGGCTCTAGGCTCGTATCTCGCCTGTTATTTATCCATAGGTGGTGTGGGGGGAGAAGAGATAGATCTATAGCTTTTCAAATTGTATTTACGCATAACTGAATGTAACAAACCCAGCTGGAATTTAGCTCTTTGATTGATCATTCCTGGATGTTACGAATTACACCAACCGACACCGTATTTTAAAGTAAAACGGTGGATATTCCATTTCCAAAAGATATTCTATATAAAAAAAATAATGGGTGGTTTCTTATTTGCACGTATTCTTGTGTAGCTTTGTAATTCCATTTGGAGCAATCTTCTCAGGCATATTTGTAATTCAGCATTCAGAGAGCCAACTTGTTTATACTGCAACTATGCAGGGGTATTTACTCATTCCCCCACGAGAATGAGATGTCGGATTAATGTGGGGACCAGAGCGCGTACACTCGGGCAGGGACAAAAATTCCTCTCAGCCCCCTAAATCGTCGGTTGCGCTGGCCTCAGTGCGAGCACCGATCCCCCCCTCTTGTGCAATGGGAGGGCGCGGACTCGGACAGCTGTTCCCCAAGGCTGGGCACCTCTTCAGTATAATTTTCCTCAGTTGCCCCTCTGTCCTTTGACAGAGAAGCCCCTGAGCGCACTCTGTCCAAGGAAAGAGACGCAACTGAGAGATGATAAGAAAATGTGAAATTACCCCAAAAGAGGAATTTACACAGTAAATACTATGCAGGACAGACCTCTTCCCTTACAGTTTCTAAGAGTGTGCATAATCTGGCGGGAATAAAATCAGTACAGTCAAAACTTGCGTAAAAATGTATGGCTAGGACGGTCATCAACGATCCCCGTACAGTTTCGTCTGCTCACAAAGCTTGGTCAAACAGTGATATGACTTACTTCTCAACGCCGCCAGACGATGGAATTGTCCTCCCCCAAACCGATATTATCAATAAGACATCCCATTGGTGAATGGAAATCTAGCCTCTAACTATTTAACCAGTCAGCTATGGGCTCATTCGTCTTTATTGACTCAATATATGGCATGATAATTCCCGATAACTCATCGAATATAATTTGATGTTAATAAAATATGTTAACATTTATTTTTCACTCTTTAATCCATGGAACAGTGGTGTGTGGAAACGACTCCCTGCGGATGTTTCCCCGATCACTACAATCCTAACCTGTTCAAATGTAATGTTAACCATTTCTCCCCCTGTGATCCGTATAAACTGTCTCAACGTAATCCCCTGGTTTGAGTGGCCCCCGAGCCTTGTATTGGGTGAACCTTACTGTAAAAAAATAAAAAAAATGTACTTGCTGTTTGTGTAACGCCATCATTTATATATTTATAGGTCACGTTATGAGATATACAGTGTAACCCGGATATAAGAGAGTTGTCGGGACCGGAGAAGAAGTCTCTTATATCCGGGTTTCTCTTATATCAGGGTTTGGTCTATATGTATACATTAACACAGGCTCTAATTTGGGATCAGAGAAAATCTCTCTTGTATCCGGCTTTCTCTTATATCCGGGTTTCACTTATATCCGAGTTACACTGTATTTTTTGATGTCAACGAATACTCGTTGACACTTTTGTGATGTCCGTCGCAGTAGAGACTTTGTAATCACAGATACAACTATAGTAATGCCGTTGAACAATGCTGGTGTCAGATGTCTTCGAAAAGAACTCGCATTAATAGTACTTGCTCGAAAAGTAATCACCGAATAGTAATCCGTATAGTGATCAGTATAGAAAAATAGTATAGTGTATAGTATAGTGAATAGGTTACGACGATTGAATTGAAGGATTGCACATTTCTAGTTGGCACATTTCGTATATATATATATATATATATATATATATATATATATATATATATATATTATATGTTATAGTCATTTACACACATACAAACATATATATATGTGTGTGTGTGCGCGCGCGCGCGTGTGTGTGTAAATGATTACGACGTATATATATATATATATATATATATATAGGAGGAAGTCTTTCCTCTTGGGGTCTGTCCTGTGGGTTATATATACATTCAGTCCTCTTATTAGACGGTGGAGGGGGGTGATATATTCCAGAGACTATCGTGCAAAATATAACCGTGTAAAAAATATACAGTGTACATGTGAAAATTAGAGATAGGTTCCATCTAAATATTTTTAGTAAAAACATGTTAATTTTCATATACAAATAAATTGAATTTTTTATGTACACACACATACACACACACATATATGTATATATACATATATATTTATATAACATAAGCAGTCATTCCCTGTCGCTACTAGACAGTAAACGTGCCCGCTTAGTGTTGTTTTTGGTGGCGTAAATCACTCTCGTCATTGGAAATATTTAATGGTGATATATCTTCATACGCATCTTGAAGAAAACTTAATTTATCAGACGCTGTGATTTTCTTTCTATTAGTTCTTTATATGATTCTTCATAAGGTGCCATAATCATTTTCAAATCACATTGGAATTGCACATCTCGTTCAACATTGTTATCGTTTGTAAGGAAATGATTTCCAAGTTTATTCTTCATTTTGGAGGCCTTCTAGAATTGCAGATAGTGGAACCACTTCTTCATCATCACTACTATAAACTAACGTAGAATCATATAGTTTTTTTTGAATTACTGGGTATGTAGAGTGCATAGGTCCCGTTCACACCGGGAAGGGAAGGTCACTATACAAAAAAAAATAGATTGGATTCTATTTTACTTCGCTAAATTGTTACTTAATCATGTTCCGTAGATTTTTTTGTAAATTAGAATTGACTGATGTTACTTAATCGTTTGCCTGTCACGTGTAATAAATTCGGTGGTCACACAAGGACAGATGTTTAAACTGTGTTAAAGAACAAAACGGCCGTCCAGTGCATTACTGCATTTTGTTTAGGTTTCTAGGTCTAGTCTTGATGAACTATTATGAACTATTATGAATATATATATATATATATATATATATATATATATATATATATATATATATATATATATATATATATATATATACGTATGTGTGTGTATCTCACGTTATTTTTAGTGGATCACCATTTTTGTGTAGACACTCCATTTAGTTTTTTAAGACCGTATTTTCGTATACCAGTCTGAATATTCGAGAAAACCTGTTAAAGAAAACAATACCCGCCAATCCCGACAGGTTTCCGAATCAAGCACAAAAATTGTATTTTATATAAATTTTATAATTAATTATTTTACTGTGAGGCAATCACGTAGAATTAAAAGAAAAATATCTTATAGCTTCAAACATTCTGGTAGTTGAAAGTTCAACTAATGGTGTCAAGAAATAAGTGTCTCTTTCAGTCAAGCAGAATTTAATCACAGAGAATCTCTGAACACAGACATATGACAAACAAAAATTTGGTCATCGAAAATCAGTTTTCCCAGTAATATTTATTGCCGACGTTTATTAGGAAAATGACAATATAATCTTGTACATTACACAGCCTTGAAACTATTAATACATCGTGTGGTTAAAAAAAAAATGACGTTGGCTAATATCAGTTTTTAGATCTGATGATATATGAGGCAATTTGTTTTCGGCGTGTGTCGATTGGTCTGGCTTTTTAGAGAAGAACAAAGGAAATTAACTCATGAGATCCGTGCATAAAAGCAATTTTTTCAACCGTCAATATATTACATGAAGTCCCAATGACTCTTTTTCAAAGAAAATTAATAAAGTGTTTATTTTAAAAGATAGCAATTCAGTGCACTAAAGTGGACTCTGTTTCCTTCAAGTAGCTATATTCCTGTTAATTTCCTGCAAAAGCTTCTTTTTCAGATAGATAGATAGATAGGTAGATAGATAGAGAGAAACATAGACAATGAACAACTAAATATAAGCATCTACAAACAGATATACACAGAGAGACAGATAGATAGATAGATAGATAGATAGATAGATAGATAGATAGATATATGTAAAATCGGAAAACAGGAGATACGAACAGAAAGACACAGATATACAGACATGTATATATATATATATATATATATATATATATATATAGAGAGAGAGAGAGAGAGAGAGATATGAATAATCAGATATCAGTGAATACGAACGGAAATACAAAGTCAGATGTATTGATAGGTGTTTATATATATATATACTAGATGGATAGATAGATATGAGCAATCGGATATCATAGATACGAACAAAAATACACCGATAGATAGATAGATAGATAGATAGATAGATAGATAGATAGATAGATAGATAGATAGATAGATAGAATCTAAATTGTTGTGTCCATTGAAAATATGATATTTTTTAGAAAATATTCAATTTATATACAGAAGTCATAAAAAATAACTCAAAATGTCACACATTTGGGTTTATACTCTTTCCCCGTTGGTCAGTTGGTTCTGCATGTCAGAAAGTGGAATTGTCCCTTGCAACAGAGATGATATATATATAAATATATACCTTGCTGTCTAAGAATACTAGGGTTGGTGAATTTTAAATTTTACTTAGCCCCTCTCAAAAACATTGAAAGACATGTTATAATGGATTAAACAATTTCAGCGTCCGAGCTGAGTAGGTGGTAGTTAAACCGCTAATTATTAAATTCAGAGGGTCATACTAAAATTTGGGCCTATAATATATATATAATCCTTGGCATACTAATAACTAAAGACATTTTATTTAAAGTTATTCCATATCTTCTGATACTATAAGGTCTCTGGTGAAATAAACTATTACAATGGAGCCTTAAAGTGGTCTGTTTTTTCTTTAAAATATATATATATATATATATATATATATATATATATATATAATGAAAAACAGACCACTTTAAAATACCATTAATAATTTATTTCACAAAATCCCAAAAGGACTCCGGATCATCAGGTAAATTCAACAACGAAATGAAAGGAAAAATTTATATGTCTATTTTTCCTTTCATTTCGTTGTTGGAATTTACTTGATGATCCGGAGTCTTTAAAAAGGATTTTGGTGAAATAAATTATTGTAATGGTACCTTTAAAGTGGTCTGTTTTTCATTAAATATTAGCTCTGTATTCACATTGAGCTCTCAGGATTTCATCCTCCTTAGAATTACCCATTCGGTTTACCAAGTTCTTCGTAACTTAATTATATATATATATATATATATATATATATATATATATATATATATATATATATATATATATATATATATATATCCAAAATATTTGTGCTTGTATGCTCCTGTGTGCACATGAATATTTTAACTGGATGAAAAACCTAAAATATTTCTACAGATTAAAAAAAATGTTCTCGATTAATTTCCTAAAAGTCCGATAAAACTTAATATTTATCTGAATTTTTAATATTTAAAATATTAATGGATGATTCACTGAGAAGTAATCCTGTGATTTTTCTTTCTATATTGATTATTTTTTACGCGAAATCAGTTTTTGTTGCCATTAACGTTTTAAAAATTGAACCGAAAATTTGTCCATCATCATTAGTAATAAACTGGGCATTTACTTCGTGACTCTCACTCTGTGCTCAGTTTCTATGTAACAATAAATAGATATACCTTATAATGGTATATGACAGATATAATTAGACTGATATTAATGGATGGAAACATTGAAATAATTATCGATAACATACATTTCTCTTAATGTAGGTCAGGGAAAGAAATTTTGATTAGAAAGTTGGTTCTTTTGGCTAGACAATTTATTCTCCAGAATCGATCTTGCATATTTACAAGTCTGCCATTTGTCCAGGCTTCAAATACTTCTGCCACATATGATCATGTGATTCTGCTTTATATCTAGAGATTTTTGGTAAAATCCAAAGAATAATATTTTTGGACGTGGACTGGCGTTTCAACTTCAGTCACTTTCCCGCCGTCAGAATGTAAATGTACGTCTCTTTGCCATAAATACTTTCATGGTTATTATTTCGATTAATTCTTCGCTATGTTTCCACGACTCTATGAATTTAAGCGCAGTACTAGATTGGCAGCAAGGTCTCATCAGTTTACAGTAACAGTAAGTTTTATGTTAACAATTTCTTCACTCGGACTTCTCGCTTGTCGAGCTATATTCCGGTTCCATACATGTCAGCCAACTTTGATCTCCAATGCAATATACAATGGTTATCTATTGTCTTCTTGATTATTCTTCTATTAATCTCACTCCTTGATAATGTTTCTTCTTTCCTATTATTTCACACTTAGTAATACATTGTGTCTTAGTGACTTTATTGCCTTGCATTGGATGAACTCTTTAAAAAAATTACATTTTTTAATTTTATTTCAAAGCCGTACCCAAATGTAAGCAAAGAGATAGTTTGATGGCCGAAGATTTTTTCTTTCCATTGTTTTTTTCTTGTCTTCGATCAATCTGTTCTCTCAGTTTTGGGTTGGATAGCAGGACGGATTGGGTCCTATAGACTTGGTTGGCAATCAATCCACCGCAGCAAGAAACGGCGATACACTGCGGCAAAACCACTGCCTAGTTTGTCATGAATCGAAAAAGAGATGATCGCCTAATTGTGTATCACTTAACTGGCGGACTAAAAACAGCGACAAAGCAAATATTTGCAACAGATACAAGAAATGCAACGGAAGAGAAAAGCCTATCAAAAGAGGTACAACAGAAATCTAAAAACAAATATAGGTAAAAAATATCATCATTTTCATCATAAATCAAGCTAACAGCACACAATATTAAACAGAAGGATTCTAAATTTTTGTTATAATCGCAAAAACAAATAATAAAGAACACAAAAGAAAAATCCTTAGTATCCTAGATAGAAAGATTGCCAATATAAACTTTACATAATCTCTCTCATCCAAAGCAAAGCAATAAAACAACTAAAAAGCAAGCGATTGTCTCGCATTGTCAGTTACAACTGAATAGTCCCCAATCTAAGCTCCGTTTAGTAAAGCATTATTGAGCTATTCGTTGTGTTTTAATGGTTAACAAGTTTGCCTGACAATATCGGTTATGACTTTAGAGTGAATTAGATCCTCACCTTCTAATTGCGGCCTTATCATCTGTTTTGGTATAATGGTTAGCAAACTTGTTTCGCTGGATCAATTACGACTGCATAGTGAGTTCGATTCTCACTTGGTTCTCTTTATTTTCGGCCTTGTGCCATATCTAAGCTACGCTTCCTGAATCACATCTTTTGGACACTTCAATGTGGAGTAATGATTATTAAGCTTGTCTCGCTAGATCTATTACGGCTGCTTTGAGAGGTCAATTCATACTGAGTTTTCCCCATTTGCGGCCTTGTGTCATATCTAACCTACGCTTACATATCTCCCATGTTAATTAATTTCCTATGTAATTACAGTGAGATTTGTTGCGTCATGATCTGTTAACAATTTTTACGGGATGAAATTTCGAACGCTGCAATAAACTTGTTTTGAATTTGCGTCGTCCTCGTCTAAGGCAGTCTGTCAAGTCGATCTCGAGAGCATAGTCTGTCCTGCTATTAGGCCTTAATGGCCCTTAGTGGTGGTGAAGATATGAGTTTCCAAAGGGTACTTTCGTGAATGTGGACGCAACAGTCCCACGATACATGATATCTGAAAGTAAATTATCAATATGATGGTCGTACTTTGTTGTGGTGGAGGGGCTTGCGTGTTCTAAAAAGTCTGATAGTGACGACGTCGGGAGTTCTAAGCTCCTAATAGGACCACCTTAGGCGGCAATGTTGAAGACGAGTAACCAGACCAAGCGCGTCAAAGCCCAAAGACACCAAAGGTTAAACCAGTGGATGACGATGACAACAGATCTCAGAATTTGATCTAGTGAATAAAGAGGGCTACGCATGACGGACATACTACAGAAGGCCTCACTCGAAATTATTACAGAGTCAGTGATATTCCGTTGCAGCGTAATAACCGGATTTCATATGTGCTGCAGACAAGAGTCATGAAATCAAGTCTGTGGGTCACTTCTTATCAAGTTGAGGTACAACTTTAAAAAAAAATTCACGCCATGGGCACTTTCTTCTATTCTGATTTTCTTTTACCTCCAACCAATTCTTGCAAAACCAAATGGGGACAGGAAATAGCGGGATCAGATTGTAGTGAAACAGGAAGCTTAACCGGCAGATTGACGGCGAATTTAGTAATCAACGTCATCACCATAAAGATAGCGAAAGAAGAAATTAAATTCTTTGAATCAAGATAAAGCCGACGATGATACCAATTGAAAAAAAAAAAAAACTAAAAAATACCTGCTGAGGGAATAATCATTTATAGTTACGCGATGCCATATCCGATTGTCATTGAATATTTTCGGGTAAAATTTCGGAAGTAGAGACTAGATAAAAAAAGAAAAGAAACTGATGGGAAAAGTAACTTTTGCAATTGAAATTAAACTCATGCTTCAAATAAACGGGGTGTTCGGGATAAAAGTAGTAGCTAGAATTTTAAAATATTTTTATTTTTGTGAGTGGGCGGATTTTCAGTAATTAAACTTTTCATCCTGTAATTCTCACAGTTTAATCTGAGGAGTTAGAGGAAATTTTCTGAATATTTAATTAAATAAGTGGTTGAAATAAAGATATCTTAGTTAGATTTTTCTCCCAAAATTATTAATCGTCCTGGACTGTCTATCTGAAACCCAGAAGAGCTATGAGAAAGATTTTAAAATATTTTTTCTTGTTTTTCATCCGTTTTATTATGAAATGAAATGTATTCACGTATTACATAAATGTCTGCAGAATAAACTATATATTTTAAGTGAATAAGTTTGAAGAATTCAATTGTCACAATATTATGACTTTTATTGATTTTATCTGCAACAGTAGCCAGGTCGAAAAGGTTGTCTTGAAAAATTGGTCAGCATAGACTGTCAAGCAAAATAAATCCTTTGCCGCCGACTGTGTTCAAAGAGAACTAACTTGACATTTGATTCTCACTTTATATATATTTCACTATAGTTACCGGACAAGGAAATTTCAAAGGACTTATGTTGCGACCGACTTTGTTTCAGGTATAAACCGCTCATCAGTATCAGATAAACCGATTCTAATACCAGATAATACATTTAACTGACCCTGATGGGTAGTTTATACACAAAAATCAAAGTCGATTGTAAAAATAAGTCATGTAAACGTTTCTTCATCTAGTAAATATAGTCGCTCTAGTTTTCTTACTGAGTACTTTCTTTACAAAAATCTCCTCGCCTTTAAACCCGTACAATTTTGATACTTTTACAGGGTTTGTTCGGCATTATTGATTTCTGTTGTTGTTATTATTATTATTATCATACTTATTATAAAATCCAGGTTGTGTGTGTGTGTCTGTTCGTTTATATATTGGATCGGATTTCCTACATTTTTCAACCGATTCCAACAAAACTTCACAGGACTACGTAAAATTACCTTGCGGTGGTTCTGACAGTGCCAAAAATTGGAAAAACACAATTGTTTTTGCACAAAATCAATTTGAAAACACGATTAAGAGGAATCGCTGTCGCGAGAATGAAAGGGGGACAACTCATATCGAGTTATACTTATTATAAAACCCAGGTTGTTTTTTTTTTTGTGTGTGTGTGTGTTCGTTTATATATGGGATTGGATTTCCTACATTTTTCAACTGATTTCAACAAAACTTCACTTTTTTTGGCAGGTAGTGTTTATTATTGTCTTGCACACTTTTTTCTTTATTTTTACATTCAGAATGCTTTAAAAATTCCATTTACAAGACGATTGTTTATAATAAAATTCTATTCAATCGATAGACTCATAACGATTGAAAACAATGTTTTTGTTTGAGTTTGGGTTTGACCAATTCGTAAAAAAAAACAAAAACAAAAACAAAAAAAACTAATTAAGACATGCGTGTCCGTCAACCTTAAACAATAATCTTTGTCAATTTTATTTTTCAGTCTTTGTGATGGTCGATACTTGATCTATCTCTTACTGTTACATCCCCGGGCAACGCCGGGCTCTGCTGCTTTCTTTACAATAATCTCGTCGCCTTTAAACCCGTACAATTTTGATACTTTTACACGGTTTGTTCGGCATTATTGATTTCTGTTGTTGTTATTATTATTATTATTATTATTATTAATCGCAGTGCATACGTGGTGGTGTTGAATTGATTTTATTCAGTAATTTACAGAATACAAATTTCGCGACCCTGCAAGGCAATGGATTACTATTTAAATGACAATGATAAATCAGGATATCCATAAAAAATAAGTTATAGAAAATGAATTTTATGAGGATGGGGAGAACAGATGAACAAATTAAGATTGTAGTTTTCATAGAAGCACTCACCGAGTTGTCTCTTTCACAAAGTTGCTGTATATTAGGGAAAAAATGTTTACGGCCCTATCGCGTTGTAGCATCGGTTCTCATACGATCACCAAAGTTAAGAAACTTCGTCTAGCCTTTACCTTGACAGGTGAACGCTTGGGAATAACCGGTGCTGTAAACTTGGATGTGTGGGTGGGATAATGGATAAAGACTCGGAATTAGAGATCAGAGAACCAAGCATGAATTCCAGTGGATTTCGTTATATTTCCTTGCGTATATATACGCTTATAAAATGGATGAATCCACCTCCTCCTCACCCAGCCGAATTGTATCAGTCAATCACTATTACCTCCAAAACATTCTTACAATCGAGAAAACATCTGGCTTTAAATAACCTGCAAAAGGTTGATAAGCCGTAAAAAGCAAATCAATCAATCAATCTTGAGAAAAAATGTGTTTGAATGAGACTTTCTTCTTAAGTTTGTAATACGAAAGAAATAAAGGTAATTTAACTCTGTGGAAGTAGCAAGCAATCGTGCACTTGAACAGAAAAGCGAGCGCAGGTCATTAGTACTTAGTCTACTGAGTCAGTCTACCGATAGACTATTTACTCGAGTTAAGTCATTACGCGAGATTTTGCAAGTTTTATGCTGGAATATCACCGCAATCTTTCCGTTAAGCGACAAATCAGAGCAATAAGCCTGCTTCAAATTTAGAAAACAAAGCCCACAAAGTGCTTTTCCAATATTTTGGTGAAACATTCTATAAGTTGAACACATTTACCAAACCGTTTTAAAGCCGGTCGGGTTTCGAACCAAATTCTCGAGGGTTCAAGACAACCGTTCACACAGAAAAATGTAGAAATACTTATGCACTCATCCATTGGCACTTCGGCGAAAAATCCATCTTTTATAATTGGCATCAATTATGGAGTCTACCTGGAGATCTTCTTCCAGTAAATCTTGGATATCATCTCGTATTTATGTATAAGGCACCTGGTGTAGAGCTACACTTAACAAGGCTGTTTTCTATACCCAGCTTGTGAGTTCGATCCCTGAGTATTACGTGATTGTAGTCCATGTTGGCGAATAACGGTAAAATTTTTGAAGAGTGAATATCATATAGTAAAATCGAAGGCTTGATTTTACACGTGAGCGCCCACAGTCACTTGAAATAAGCAAACAACTACTTTAAAGTTTGTGTTTCCAGTATAATTTGGAACATTTTTACTGAAAATTCCCCTCGCAATCTGATATAATGAATATACATACACCTGGGTTCCCCCTCACAGTAATATGATTAGCTGGTGTCAGCCATAAATACAGACTGATGTGGAGTTACATGGCCTACGCCTATTGCCTACGCCTATTGATAAACACTACGACGAGGACCAGTCCATTACGGCTACCTGCTAGATTGTCCTACCCGGTTACAGTAGCCAAAACCACTTAGCTAATTCGAACAAATATATCCCTTTCCGGGACATATCGCAATCTCTCTTTTGTTCTCTAAGCCTTTCCAAATACATGTATTTTCATTTTTTATTATGTAAATATTGAAATCGAGAATGTCAAATTATTCATAACGAGAAAACTATAATTGTTCCTTTTGGAGTAGAATTTTACGAGATCATTTTTGTTGTGGATTTTCGATAAATGATTAGTTTTCGTATATTATCGTAGTGGTTTAATACGATATCAAGAAAGGACAATATATTGTTAGTTTCCGTTTTATGAAAAGATTCGACTGTATTTAAATATTAATGTTGTTTTTGCTTGTTTTTTTTATTAAAATTTCTGGAAGCTGGCCATTTCCGAAATATTTTATCTAAACAATCAACATATTTCCGATGCTTTGTTAATATATCTATGGTACCAAGAATTTAAGCTAAATACTAGATTGGCGGCGAGGTCTCGCCATTTTATAATTGAAATGGCTAGATGTAACTGTAAGTTCTATGCTAACATTTTCATCTATTGCCATTAGTCCATGTTTTGAATATTGCTGACACATATGGTCAGGTTCTTCTGCTATATATTTTGAGATAAAATACAAAAATAATCAGCAATATTATTGGTCTAGTTTCCCTCTGACATGAAGTGGAAATATTATCTTGAATCAACTGCTAGGTCTGCTGGGAGTGAATTTGGTTCAGCGTATCGTGATCGTCCATCTTGTACATGTTTCAGTCTACCGTCGTCCATGCGTCGTATATTGCTGTCACATCTAGTCTGGTGCTTCTGTTATGTATTTAGAGATTCTTGATAAAATACAAAAAAGAATCATCAATATTCTTTGTCCTGATCTGGCATCTCATCTTCAGTCTCTTTCACATACATCTCTTATTTGAATTCCATATATGTGTATCCTCACACATATTGTTTTTCTTCTCCCGATGCATGTTTAATTTCAAAATGACAATTTATCAGCCATATAGTATAATGAAGAGAGTTAATCGTACTTGAGTAATGCCCATCTATTATCACAAAGAGTTGGCTGAACGAGGCCATATTGAACTGTTGCTTAAATGATGTAATGTTCGTTCTCATGCAATCGCTCGAGTTAAAAGAAAACATAATTTTCTCTTCATAAATTATGCATATAATAGCCTTTGTCTGTCAATAATGCTTGCCGTAATGTGAGGCCGGGTTTTTTTCTTCATGATTTTAAATGCAACACAAATAGGATAAATGGCAAAATTGCTAAAAGACATTTTAGCTAAAAAAAAGGAAAAATGTCTACATTTGACGTTTAATCACACATTTTTAGCAACATTTTCCTTCGTTTTGTACCATGTCCCTCCAGGACGTTAATAATAATGGTTCTTTACAATTTCTTTTCCTTTGTAACTCTTAATAAATTTTGTCTATTTTACCATCCATTTACTCAAGATTATGATACATTATCCATTGTTTTCCTCTCTCCCTCTTGCCTTTAATCCGCTCTGTATCTATCAGGTTTTCCAAGCCTTTTTTCTCATTATATTCCATAGAAATTCAACTGTCACTTTATGATGTTAAGTATAAGTATCCGTTTTATTTCTATTTTCTGTAAAACTTCGTCGTTGCTCACATGCTTAGTCCGTTGTATTTTAGAATCCTTCTGTGTTAATACACTTCAGTTGCTGCAAGTTTCTTCTTCATCTGTGAAGAGATTGTCCAGAATTCCCAGCCATATAGGAGAACTGATATTACATACGAATTCAGTACTCTTTTGTTAGTTTCTGACATTCCTGTTTTTAATACTTTACTTATCTTATGAAAGACATCTTTCGTCATTCCAGTGCGCCTTCGAATTTCGGTGTCAGATATTTCTAGATATTTAAACTTTTGTACTTGCCGGATTTTGAGGTCACTAATTCATACTTCGTATGTCGATTGTTTTTTGTGCTGTCATCCATACATTCTTTGTTATGCAGTTGACATTCTTTCTTTGCTTTCTGTACTGCTTTCTGTGGGAGTTCCTACAGTTTCTGTACTGTGTCTGCTATCAACATTGTATTATTTGCATAGCTTATATTTTAATAGTGTATCCTGGTAAAACTTCGTCTTTACTCGCATGTTAAGTCCATGATATTTTCAGTGTCGTTTTCTAGAACCAAATTTCTGTTGTTTCAAGTCTTTGCCGAAAAAGGGGGACTGATATTACATAATAGTTCTGTATTCTTTCTGTGTTTCTAACGAATTTTTCCTGTTTCGATTTGGAAAACATAGTTCGCCATTCCGATGCCACTGGTTTAATTTATTAGTACAGCAAAGGACTAAAGATAGATTAGAAAAGAAATTACTAAAATCAGTTTAGTACAAAAAATTACTGAATTAAGATCAGAAGAGAAAATGACTAAGGCTAGATTAATAAAGAAATTAATAAAATCAATTTAGTACAAAAATTACTAAATCAAGATTAGTAGAAAAATGACTAACGCCAGATTAGTAAAATTAACTAAAGCTAGATTAGTAAAGAAATTAATAAAATCAGTTTAGTACAAAAAATTACTAAATCAAGATTAGTAGAGAAAATGACTAACGCCAGATTAGTAAAGAATGACTAAAGCTAGATTAGTAAAAAAAACTGCCTATAATCGATGAATGATGAAAATGACGAAAGAATTGGTAGTAAAATGGAGAAAGCGAGGTAAGTAACGAAATTGACTAAAACTGATTATTACAGCAAACGTTGGAAGTCAAATAAAAAAAGAAAATGATGAAAACAGATTCATAGAAAAATGGACTGAAGTTAGGCTGGAAAGAAAATGACCAACGTTAGATTAGTACAAAAATTATGAAATTTATTAGAAAAATAACCAAAATCAGATAAGTAGAAAATGACTAAAGCTAGATTAGTGACTTAATTACTAAATTCAGATTAGTACCGAAAAGACTAAAGACAGCTTTGTAGATGTAACGGTCAAAGCGAGAATATTACAAATAATGAATAAAACCGGATTAATCCAGAAAAAGACTTAAGCTGGATTATTACAGAAACTGAAACGAGGTTAATAAATAATAAAAATAAATATAAAATGATGAAAACTAGATTAGTAGAAAAGTGAATAAAGCGGAATTAATGACTATTGAATATTCATCGAAACATTTATATGCTTGTACAACATATTTATATATGTGCTCCTGAAAAATTTATTTCGGTTGAGATCTATGGGGAGGAAGTGTAGGTTTGTAAATAGTGACTATTTTAACGTGGGGAATCCAAGTGTCACCAATTGGGCCATTATCTTTTCTGGTCTTAACTAATCATAGCCAGCCAAACATGGCACAACGGAACAGATCCGAGGATTCTGTAAAAGTAGCTGGCAAAAGGTGCGGAGTTGGAGATGACAACACCTCCGCCGCCAAAGATTTATCTCCCCCTGTCCCTTCCGTAATATTTAATTTTTAATCCCCAATGAGTTAGGATGCGACACAAGTCAGTTTATTTTACAGGGTGCGATGGATAAACACTGACATCTCATTTTAACAGATATATTTACCAAAATTATACAAAAATAACTTAAGATACGAAGGAGTAAATTTATTCCATAAAATCGCCATTAGTTTTAACCACGGTCTTCATACGATTTCGGAATCTCCTGCAACTTTTCTGGACGGCCTCCTTGTTTAAGTTGGTGAATGCTGCCATTATTCTTGCCTTCAGTTCATCATTAGTGTTACAATGGGTTTTGCTGGGCTCTCGCTCAACTGCGCGCCACACATAATAATCAAAGGAGGTTGCAGTCTGGGGAGTTAGGTTACCAGAGGTAAGGGGTGCTATGGTCGCAGAATTTATCTGACAGCCAATAACCAGGTTCTCCTGATTGTGCGGTATAGTGCAGAGTCCTTTTGCCAGACACAGGGTCTTCTAGCAGCACTACGTCCTCACAGCACTTGATACAGGCATCCCTGTTGAAGGTGGGACCCTGTAGGAAGGTGACGACACCATCACTTGTGATCACTCGGAACACCTTCGTAATCACCATTAGATTCATCCAAATTTTTCCGAATAATTTGAATTGTCCTCATATTGACACAAAAACACCCTGAAATGTTTGTATTGAAGTTTTCCGGCGCGAATGCCAAGCAGTACAGCATGACGTTTCCAAATTATTGGCGGAATAATTTACTACCCTGTGCAATCGAACTAATCAAAAACAAATAAAGTAAATGCGAGAAATAAAAATTATAAAATGGCGGAAATTTACCTATCGTATGCTGGTGGAAGCTTAGAAAGCGATGGCTTCTAAATGCCCAACACAAGCACTGCTTAAAGGAGCACCTCTGAAACTTTCAGCACATATTTTGGCAAGCAACCGAGACATGTGAAACGAGATAGTCAGGTGATCAGTTGTGCAGCCACGCTTCGACCACATCCACTCACAGGAGTGCTGCTGTTGCCGCTACTGATGATGCTGATGTGAGCTCTAGTTTAAGAATTCGAACAAAAACTTGGTAGCCGATGCCAAAGAACAGATTCGAAGAGAGAAAAATCAAGAAGTCAAGATAGGTACGCTAATACTCGCCAATCTATAGTAACCTCTTGACAAGCAAGCCAATAAGGTTCCATGATTGATACACTTTACCGACATTTTATTCATACGATCAATAACTCATTTGCCAGCAGATATAGTATGAATGAAATAGTGTTAAGTATTTACAAATTTCTGTTTATATTTTCGGTGAAGGAAAATAAATTTCTTTACTATATATAATTCATTGCAGTGAAAACATAATGTACATTCCATGAAAAGGTTTTATTGATAAAACAATGAAAAAGACTCGTTAAAATCCGGGTAATCACAGACAGACTATTGACCTAAGAAGTAACCAACCGACAATCAAATGTTGTTTCTAATAGACGTCTTAATCAAATTTAGCCTCATATTGTTACATTAAATAGAGAATTATCGCTAAAGATTGTCTGAATTTTACTAATCAAAGTAATATCATTTTCGTTCCCTGAATTGTATTATCCTTATCAAGTTTCATCCAGCTAGCATTCGCAACAGATTTCAATGTAGAATTTAACGCTCTGAATTAGTGATAGAAACATAATTAATAAAAATAAAAATTTCACCATCTCTAAAAATAGATGTATATTCAATATCGCTAGGTTATAAAGTCATATTTCGACCAACCTAGTAGAAGGCCGTTTCTACCGGTATGCAAACAAATTTATCTAGCGAGCGAATCAGAAACAAGAATTGCATACCAGAGTCTGCCAATCTTGAGCCAATCAGGATCAAAGCAGCGATTTCAAGGGGGGGGGTTCTAAATATATATGTAATGAGATCGGAAATTAACCAAAACCAGGATCTTTTGCCTATTCTCCAATGCTGCGGTCATCGTAGAACTACTCCGAGCCGATATATGTTATTTTGCGCAAAATCGCTGGCGACTTTACAAGGCTAAACCGCACTGATACATTTGAAAACATATACGCTTTCTTTCATAATCTTTTCAGTATCTCGCGGCAACATTTGAAAAAATACGTACCTTCCATCCCCCAAATCGTTAAGTAGGATACACACACACGTACACACACGCAAACACACAAAGTATATTTTTGTTTCATTGATGTTTTTCTTCTGATATTGGTAGTTGTCATTGTCTTTGTCCACAAATATTTTCCCATCAGTGTTTGATTTTCGAAACTTAGACATGGATTCCAAATAAAAATATAATCTATAAAATCCAGAAGTTATTAGATGTTTGTGGTACGCACTGCTGGAGTGAACTGAAACTGACAGCTTAATTTTCTCTTGCTTTTAAAAAGAAAATGTCTCTCTTTTTATTTATGGTAACTAGCTTTCTACTTGTTTAGAGTAATTAAAGGTATTGTCGTGCAAATTTGTATATCAAACAATTCTTTAAAAAAAAATGATAACTTCAAAAACTTATCAGAGGTATGCAATTATCCAGAGACGCGTTTATTTATGGACGCAAATGTCTATGGACGCAATTGTTTTGTACGCAATTGTCCGGGACGCAAATGTCAAGTACGCAACTGTCCGTCAACCATATACATATATAGACATATATATTTACTTCCTCCTGAAATCTTTCTTTTTCTGTCTCTGTATATCTCTCAGTCTATCTTTCTATCTCTGTTTTCCCGCATTCTTTCTTGTATACTTGAGGACTTTTACGTCTGAAATTTTGGGTATTTCAACTTTCACCTTATCCTTCTGCATTATTACATTGTGCTATATAAATATATATGCATTTTCATTTAATCGTTAAAAGGGTCGATATAAACTCAAACGAAATGTAGCGATATATGATAGGAATGGATGTTGTCATCGGTTAAAGTTCCATAAATCCTCCATAATGGTGACCATTCGGAAGAATACGAATTTAAGTTGTACGTCTGCTTTAGTTTTAGTACTAGACAAATAAATGATGTTTTACAGTGAGTAAATTAAGCGCTAAAATTATTTTCTTTCTATCTTAATAGTAAGTTTGATCAATTCGTTGAAATCAAATTGGCGTCCGATCTAAAAAGTGACCTAAAATCTGCTGTAAATTGGTGCAAAGAAAGTTAATTTGAACGCCTCCAGCATAAAACTACTTTCTATTAATCAACAAAGACTTCTTACATGGCTATTACTAACTTACATTACTTGCGAATGTTCTCTGCTGACATGAAAAAGAAATATAATATTGAATCAATTGATAAGTCTGCTGCTACGAAATTTCATTCATTTTATCGTGTTAGACAATTTTTCTATCCGGAAGCTATCTTATATATTTACAAATGTATGATTTGTCCATTCTTCGAATATTGCTGTCGCATCTGCGTTATATTTAGAGATTTTTCATCAAAACAAAATGGAATCTGCATTGTTATTGGTCCTGGTCTGGCTTTCAGGCTTCAGTCAGTTTCCCACCACTGTAATGTAGTTTCCCCTGTGACATTTTTATTAATATTTTTACGGTAATCGTTCGGATTAACTTTGCTCTCTATTACATAGACATTATGAATTTAAGCGCAGTACTAGATTGCCGGCAAGGTCTCATCATTTTGCAGTTAAGATGGCTACATGTAACCGTAAGTTCTCTGCTAACAGATTCTTTTTCGGCTTTTTGCTTTTGAGTTAACGTTGATCTTTAAAAATTTAAATCGTTATCTTCTGTTTTATTGAGTTCTCTTCTATTGTTCTTGCTCTATAATGTTTCCTTTTTCTTTCAAACTCAGTAAAACCTTGTGCCTTAGTGGCTTTATTGCTTTGATTGGGGTGAAATGATTACAAAAAAGCAGACACAAAAGAATAAAAACGAAAATTATTTAATAAACCTTGCTTTTACAAAAAATGATCTTTGAACAATTCGAACTGCGCACTGAGCAAAAATTAGCTAAATGATTATATATTATTAATTAAAATATTTGAAATGAAATTTAATTTAAATGTGAGCTTATTAAAAAATATTTACAATAACATCTCAAGTTTCTTTTTACCTTTTAAATGATTTTATTCTGGTTTCTAACTTTTTTTTTCCTCGTATCAGAACAAATTATGATTTTCTTTCCACTGGGATTTTTATTTATTTACACTATTTACATTATCCAGACTATTGTCCTCATCTTTGTTGGCATATTTATCACACCGTTTCGCCCGTTGTACGCTCCGGCCTTCTTCAGGTGGTTGGAATGTCGAACTGAACCCTTTATTTCGCTCGCTCTAGTAGACTGTTCTAGTTCCACGTGCCATGTCTAATGGATATCAGTTATCAGTTATCTCCTGTTAATTCACCTCTCCAAGTTATCCACTGCATTAACTAGGTATTGAACTCATAACTCTCTAGAGCTAACCAACGCCTTTATCCACTGTGTCATATTTATTTATTTTCCTTTATTTCAGGTGATAAATTCTCGCATTTATTTTTCGTGTGGTAGATGTCTAACCCTTTATTT
>CAHIKZ030002223.1:1805000-1910000 GCA_903632075.3 Acanthosepion pharaonis | reverse complement strand
TACTGAGAATATTATTTAATCAATGAGCGTATTTTAAGGAAAAATAGGAATTGAAAGGATACTTGTTCTTCAGATTATAAAAAAAGGCAGCCCCCCCCCAATAAAAGCAAAAAAAAAAAAATTGAAATTCCCATGATATATCATGATGAAAAGAGTAAATCTGTTATCGTTGACAAAACCTGGCTTCTGATCTCAAAAACGACCTCAAATCTGTGGTTGTCTGCGTCAAGAAATGACTTGTAAACTTGCCTCCAAAACGAAACTACTCTCCTTTACCCACCACATAGAACCCTTCCTGCCTCTCATCAGCATAGCTGAATACCAACTCATCGAGAGTGGCTTGTTAGCCTGCTTGGTCTCACGCTGTCCGCTGACATGAGGTGGAATAAATATATAAATATATTGAATCAATAGCTTAATCTACTGCAAGGAAAGTTGATTCTCTATGTCATGTCAGAAAGTTTTCTCGTCTGAGTCCATCCTTCAAATCTATAAATCAACCATCCGTCTTTGCATAGAATATTGCAGAGATATATGGTCTGGTGCACCTGCTGTACATCTCGAGGTCATCAAAAAAATACAGAGACGAATATGCAATGTGATAGGTCCTGATCTGACATCTAGTCTACAGTCGCTCTCTCACAGATGTGCCGTGACTTCCCTATATAAGTATTTTCACGGCAACTGTTCCGACGAGCTACTTTCGATGGTTCCCAGACTGCATCAATTTAAGCTAGCTACTAGGCTGGCATCTCGGACCCACCCTTTCAATGTCGAAACTGTTAAATGCAACCGTCTCTTCTACTCAAACAGCTTCTTCTCTCGCACTTTCCGGCTGTGGAGCTCCGTTTCTCTTACTTGCTTCCCTGATAACTATAATCTTCAAATATTCAAGTGTAACGTTAATCGACATCTTCTGATACCTTGATCTTGTTACCCGTCCTTCTATGTATTCTTTCCTCAAACACGCCTCTTTACTTTTGTTCTCAGTACTCTGTAACCCCTTGCGTGCTAGTGGCACTCCTGCCTTGCTTCGGGTGAATAGCTTAAAAAAAGATCCTTGCTCCACCCTTTCACTGTCAAAAAGGTTAAATACAACTGTGTCTTCTTCTCAAACTGCTTCTTCTCCCGCACTTCCCGTCTGTAGAACTCCCTTCCTCTTACTTGCTTCCCTGATAACTATAATCTTTTAAGTGTAACGTCAATCGAAGTCTTCTGATACATTGACCTTGTTCCCCATCCTTCTATGTATTCTTTCTTAAAATACGCCTCTTTACTCTTGTCCTCAATACTCTGTAACCCCTTGCGTGGTAGGGAAACTTCTGCCTTGCTTAGGGTGAATTGCTTTAAAAAAAAAAGAACCTCGTATCAAACTTTCGGTGAAAAATAGTTTTTGTTGCTATTTCGTTAGTGACGATATATGATGAAGCAACATTTGTTAAATCTGAAGTCTGAATTAAAATAATAATAAAAAAAGGTAATTGAAGACAAATCAACTCATTGTTAATGAGATACGTAACAGTCACTTGAACAGCTGCATAGATAAGAAGTACTAAATACTACTATGTAAGAAAAAATGGAAGTAGGTTAGAAACAAAAAATGGCTATATTATCGATCAAAGATTTGAATGAACAATAGATTGACTAAAGGTGAGTGAATATAAATAAAAATAGAAAAGAGGAAAAGAAAAGAACGAAACAAAGGAAAAAAAAAACGAAAGAAAATAAATGAATTCGTTTGATTGCCTGAAAGCCCTTTATGGAACACAAGGCAAATATATTGATTAAATCACTAATTAAATCAATAGAACTCCTCAGATTTGATTATACACTTTGGGCTGCCTTGTTCACAACTGCACCGAATGCTTGCTTCATAATATTAACACAATGGCTATTCAAAATAATTGGTTCCAAGGAGATTTTTTTAAAATCATTTCATTCCAAGCAAAGGAATAGAGTCTCTAAAACACAAGGGGTATGTGAATGTTAAAGAAGATGAAGGAAAGAGAACAATAAAAGAACAAGAATTATGTCGACAGAAGATAATTGTCACTACATTTGAATTGTTTATGATCAAATTTGACGTGGAAGCAGAAATCTAGGAAGGAGTTCGACTTGTTAGAAATGAGAGAGAAGAAACCGTTAGCATAGGACTTACGGTTATATCTAGCCATGTTAACTGTAACATGATGAGACTTTACTACCAATCTAGTACTGTTTAAATTCATAAAGTATAAGTACCATAGAAGAAAAGTTTATTAGAACCATTACCATGAAAGTCTTTATAGAAAATGGACGCTAGTTGGAAAATGAGTGAAGTTGATATGATAAGTCAAGGCCAATAACATTGAAAATCCTTATCTTTTCATTTATCAAGAATCTGTAAATATACAGTAGAATCACCAGACAAGATGTGACAGCAATATTCAAAGCATTGACAAATAGTAGACTTATAAATATGTAAGATATATGGTGCCCAGTAAAAAAGTGCTAAATTCATAAAAACTTTTTTACGAATTTAAGGTACCAAAATCAAGTATGTACAGAAACTGAACTAGTTGGAAACAGACTATGGCAAATGTATAACAGAAATACGAAAACTCATTGGAATAGCAAAAAATACCTTTCTAAAGTTAGACAAAGTATTAAGAAACATGAAGATTACGTTAGAAACAAAGTACGCGCAATAGAAGAGCCATCCAACGATATAACAATCAACGCCGGGCAACATCCACGACGATGTCGGGTAGACGTGGTAACTGTGATGTGGTTCTACAGGAGCATGTTGAGAATACCACAGATGTAGCATGTGTGCGATGAAGAAGATTTAAGAAAAATGGGTATACGAAGGCCATTTATACTTAGAATCTAAAAGAGATATTTGAAATTTACCCATCACAGCGTGTATATAATTATAACGTCTGAAGTAATACATATATATATATATATATATATATATATATATATATATATATATATATATATATATATATATATACACGTTTGAAGTAATAAAACATTATATAATAAGGTCATAAGGTTTATAATATATATATATACACAGACAGATATAGACACATACATATATATATATTTATGTAATAACGTTTCAAGTAATATATATATATATATATATATATATATATATATATATGGTGTGATCGGTAAATTTTCGCTATTTTATATTTTTAATTTCGCGCATGACTTTGGCATTTGCGTCGGAAACTTCAATATGAATATTTTGGGATGTTTGGGCGTCAATTTGAGGTCAGTGCAGAATATTCGAAAAGAGTTGGATGAGTTTAATGGTGATTACGATGGTGTTTGGAGGAATCACTAGCGATGACAGTTCACGTTCCCAAAGAGCCTCAGACTCAACACGGAGAGCTACGTCGTGTCTTGAGGTGGTAGTGCTGCCCTGAGTCAAGAGGGTGGCTTCTGGAAGAATCTATGTCTGCCAACAGGACTCTGCACCATGACACACAAGCAGGACAACCCAGTCATGTTTGTCAGGCAATTTTTATGACTACATCACCCATTAGATCTGGCCATCTAACTCCCCAAACTGCACCCCTTGATTATTATGTGGGAGGTGCAATTGAGTGAGAGACCAACAAAACTCCTTGTAACGCCAAAGATGAACTGAAGGCAAGGATTATGGCAGAATTCACCAACGTAAACAAGGAGACCGCCCAGAAGAGATTCAGGAGATACTGAAGTCGTTTCAATGGCGTGGTTGAAGGCAATGGCGATTTTATTGAATAAATTTACTCTTTCTTATTTCAAAATATATTGGTGTAATTTTGGTGAATATACCTTATAAAATGAGATATCAGTATTATTTTCATTTTTGCCTATTTTAGACAACAATTTATCTATTAAAATATAAGGTATATATTATAAGGTTTGAAGTAATGAGATATATATATATATATATATATATATATATATATATATATATATATATATATATATAATGAATTAACTGATTTAAAATATGGTTTATCCGCCACACAGTAATAACCATGTTTCAAAAACCGAAGCTAAAAACTTCAAATTTAATTATATAATTAAATTAAAAGCATTACTTGTTTCATCTTCAAGTGAATTTTGGAATAACTTATTTTTTAAATTTACTGAGTTTTAAACGCACATATAAATTCATAATTTCCTGTTTCAAGTAAAAATAAGAGTAAAAATAATGTTTTAAAAATGTAATTAAATATAACATCTTCTAACCCAAACACCCCTCTTAAAAAGAATCTTTAAGTATACAAGTACGAATTTAGCGAAAAAATGCCGAAAAACCTTTTGTCTTTAATAATAAAAAGCCCAGACGACATGCGTTTAACGAATGTCAGAATTCGTTGAAAAGCACCCCTATCCTCCCTAAAGTTAACCACTTTTTCGAACGTAACTCAGAATTGATACAACAATAGTTAATAAAAATGAACACGCTACCGCCCCTGTCTGAATGATTAGATTTCTCTGTATCCTTGGAAACAGGAAATTATGAATTTATATGTGCGTTTAAAACTCAGTTAATTTAAAAATAAGTTATTACAAAATTCGCTTGAAGATGAAACAGAACTAATTATATAATTAAATTTGAAGTTTTTAGCTTCGGTTTTTGAAACATGGTTATTACTATGTAGCGAAGAAACCATATTTTAAATCAGGTAATATCTACCTATATATATGTGTGTTTGTGTGCGTGTGAGTTTGTAGGTGGTATATTAGTATCTGAAACAAAAGTAAAGATAGTGCAAAGTTATCTCGACGTGACGTGTTAGAGAAAATTTATTTACCATATAGACCAGCTTTTACACCACATACAATGACCGGGTGTATTCTCAATGAGTGCTTTGAACGTTTATTCTGAAGTTCACTCCAGCCCTCAAGCTGACCACATGTCTACGAAGACATCGTAACGACATAGCGTTGTAGGATGTACCTGTCATGCTTCTACGGATTAGACCAAAAATTACAGCTTTGCTGCCATATCTGAACTGCCGCTACACAGTAATCACTGTTTACTCGGTATTGTGAAGAAAAACTTATTTTCTATTCTCTAGCTTCTTTCTCACAGACCCAAATTCGTAAGCTAGTCTATCGTTATTTCCCGGGAAAATGGTCACATGATATCCACTCTTCAGTTCCATTAGTTACACGCTTATATAACTATCGTCCTGGCTATGACAATAAACTACATCCGGTAGCAAGGTCTTTGATTGGGAGGTTTTGAGGAGCGTGGAACCACCTCTTAATTATTATTATTCCCAGATATACACTAATCCGGGGTAGTAAAACCTGTTAGGATCCCAGCTATAGACAAATAGTGACCACCCCCCAAACTGGGGTCTAGACACTATGAATATATAAAAATAAATTTCTTATAGTAAAAATACCGGCAATACTTTAAAAAAAAAAAAAAAAAATATTGCCGGCAATACATTTGACTGGCGATAAAAAAAAAAACAAACCCAAAAAAAAAAAACTCTTTACAAAAATACAGCAATGAAACCTGATCTTCAAACTGGTTTTTATAATCTTATTTTCCAAACCGTATTTTCCCATTATGTGCCCAAGAAATTTCAACTGTCACTTCCTGATGTTAAATATAAGTTTCCTTTTCGTTTCTTGTTTTTTTCTAAATGTTCGTCGTTTCTCACATATTCGAGCCATGGTATGCTCAACATCCTCCTTTAGAATCACGTTTCTGTTGCCTTTCCTCTTCATCTGTGAGCAGATTGTTCAACATTTCATTGCAGCAGAGGAGGACTTATATTACGTAACAGTTATTACCGAGTAAAAATACTGAAGAAACAGCAGGAGCTCAACAAAATTACTGACTCGTTATTTTCTTCTTTAGTCAAATATACTTACTTATTTTTTTTCATATATAGTTTCTTTCAAATAATGTGTTGCTATTCTGTAGAGAAAATGATATATTTTAGAAGTTATTCACTAATGTACCATGATTTATGATCTGTCAAAACAACTATTTTCGTTTACAAAGAATCAAAGATTAAATATTTCGCATATGTCAGTGTACATGTAATGTAAGCAACATCAATCACACAGAATTATTCAGAATCATGCGCCTTATCAAAGGTATATAGACATTTGAAAATATATTATTATTAAGACAGATAAATACATTTATACTCAAAACATATTAATGCACTTATTTCTAAGTACTCTACAAGGATTATCAATATATGTTTAGGACATAATTTATATACATACCCATTTAAAATAGAATGATATTTTTGTATTTTCTTTATAGAAGGCCGTATCACGTTAAAACTTATTTCGAACCCCCCCTGTTGAACGTGAGACGAGGGATTACTCGTAGACCATTTGACTTCAGGCTCAGGTTGTCATACTTAGTAGAGCAGCCACCATACTGCGATCTATTGAAACTAAGCCGACCCGATTCGTCCTCCTGGAGCTACAAGTGACAGGAGGAGGTGGAGGGCCATGCTCGCCCACGTCGTGAATGTAGAAGGCGCACAAAAGGATACTGATAATAATACTTTTAGAATAATTTCATACAATTTTAATAATATTAGGTTGGTGCAAAAATAATGACGTAATAATGTCGTTTTTTGACGTATTTTTAAGCTCAAAAACGACATTATTACGTCATTATTTTGCACCAACCTAATAATAATAATTTCTATATTAATAATATAATAATTGTATATAATAATAATAATTTCTATAATAATAATAATTGTACATAATAATAATTTCTATAATAATTAAAACTATAATGATAATTTCTATAATAATCAATTCTATAATAATAATATATTATCTCTAAAAGGATTTCTAGTACGAATATTATATTGAATTATGTAAATTATAAGTTATACTTCTTGACTAGCTCTCACATTTCTGTGGTTAAAAACAGGCTGGTCACATGCAATCCCTCAAAAACCAAACTAGTGACATTCCATCATCATCAATTAAACCAGGACCTTCCACCAATCGCGATGAATGGATGTTCCCCCTAAGGAGACCCGTGATTTAAGTGTCTATCGGGACTTAAACTCAAGCCAGACCTAAAGCGGAATCAGTACATACGATTCATCGTTAAAGATACTGGAAAAATGTTTAGTTGCTTGTAACACCCCAGGAAGGACCTGATTCCTTCTGTAATCCTGTAACTTTACAAGAGCCCGATCAAACCGCAGCGAATGTCATACTCTTAAAACCTAAATACCAGCAACGTATTCCTTAGGAATCAAACAGCATTAAATAACAAAATGTCAAAATAAAAAGCCACCATAAGAAATTCAAATCCATCCGCTTAAAACTATTCATGACTTTTATGAAGCACTTAACTATAATCAAGAGCTTTTAAGACAATCAATAAGATGAATATATCCAGAAGAAAATTCGACTAATCAACTCTGCTGCTACCAACAATCTTGTCTGGAAAACTGTCAATGAAATCAATGGACGATGGATGGACAGGAGCTCACAAGTCTTCACTTTTCAATCTTGACAGCCCCAAATCGTCTCCCGGTCCTTGTGGGTGATGAATTATTTATCACTTTACAACCTCTTTCTCTTAGAGAAAACATTTCGGTGTTCCATACCTAGATACACGGAAAATATCCAGAGAAACTACATTCCTTAGTCGCACCAGTTCTAACCTTCACGCTTAAGACCCGCAATGCCACGCACATTTTAGAGAACCACCTTCATTCGCTTCAGATTCCATTGATGAAATGTAACTTCCACTCGAGGAGCGTGTTTCCCACGAATCCCCTGCTTTGTGGATAAGATAACTCCCAGATCACTGCAAACATAGCCTGTTCACGTCTAGAAGGTGATCGTTATCTTCACCACATATCCGGATAAACTGCGTCTCTTACTTTGTAACTCTCTACCTGGGGTGGCTCTTGGGTCTTGTACGGAGTGAATATTATTTTTTGAAAAAAGTATAAATATAATCTTCTGACTCAAGAACCAAGTATCAATTGAAAACTGGAGTTAGAACTCGCTCCTCCGTTTTTGTTGTAATTTAAGAAAAGCGTAATAATGATTATGATTGAAATGACGTTAACAACATCATATGGTGTTTGCTTAAATGTTGCTGATGCCGTGATAAATGAAAGCATATAACTGAGTCTTTCATACGCGGCATTGGATTTTATTCAACTCTGAACTTTAACAATTACTGTCGGCAATTGTGTATTAGTGTGTGTTTGTTCGCGCGCACGCGTGTGTGTTTGTTCGCATAGTGTGTGCAGAGCCAGAAACCTTCATCCGAAAATTTCATTCTCGTTTGCGATGTCTGAGAGAGATTTCTCATCTCTTCTCCGAGGTACTTGTAATACTTTTTTTTTTAAATTCTTACTCTTACTAACAGGCTCAGTGTTCACCTATTCTTTTTCGCCACTGACATCAGCTGAATGCCGGTTTCTCTATCCGCCTTCTCGTGGGTTATCTCTCATGGCAACACTTCATCTGGTTTGTCTGAACTACAATGAGTGCTCATTGTCTTCTGGGATGACTTCAGAGAAAAGGCCGACTGCAGATGGATTACATTCTAGGAGGAGAACAAAAAAAATGCAAATTCAAAAAAACTTCCATTTTACAAATAAATCTACCAATGGTAACGTTCCGTACTTAATTGTAAACCACAGATCTGCTCATCGATGACATTTTGCAGTGTGATAAATTTCCGAAGTGACGGGATACATTATCTCCTATTTTTACAGATTAGGTTTAAGACTTTTAGTAGAGGGACAACATAATCATTTTGTTTGTAACTGGATACTTTCATTTAAAACGATATAACTTTCGCGGGCGGGGGGGGGAGCTAATAAAATCGCTTTAAATGCTGCCATTAAACGGAATATAGTTGTATCGTTCTCTATTGTAGGTCTTTTTTGTTTGCGCATATTTTGAATAAAATACTTTGATATTTTAATCGTAGGCTTCAACCTTTCGCTATTTGAGCAGATCGTTTTGTTTCTTTCATTTGCCACAGTCCGTGGATGTAAAGGTGCTTGAGAACCGTCGGCAGGTTGTTGCGCTGGTGCTTATGTAAACGAAACCGGAGACTAATAAATGTTTATCTTCCTTTGCTTTAATTGATTTATTTTGTTTTAAGGCATATCAATTATTTAATAATGATAAGCGTTTTAGAATAAGATCGTTTTAATAGAACATTTATTCTTTGTAAGGAAGCATTTTTAGATCAGGTTTCATTGACGTGTTTTTGTAAAAAGTGTTTTTTTCCGTATTGCTGGTAATATTTTTTTTCTTCAAAAATCTATTGCTGGTATTTTTAGTATAAAATCTATTTATACTTTCATAGTGTTTTGACCCTAATTTTTGGGTTTACTATTTGCCCATAGCTGGGACCCTATCCACCACCGGTCAGGATTAACCAGGGAACAACAGCAATTAGAAGGTGATTTTCTAAACCTCCTTGCTACCGGATGTAGTTGATCGTCATAAAGAAAGAATCTTCCTTTGCAGTTTGATTAATGATGTGCTTACATTGGCGTCTTCTATCTCAGTTTGTTTATCAATTTATTTTCATCTCGACTGTCGAATTAATTAAAATTACCGCTTATCGTCTACCGTTTTTATCACGTAATACATAAATATAAAAAAAAGATATTTCTTTAAAGGTTAATGATTTTAACGGTGATAAAACAACCTGCGGGGAAAAGACTAAAAAATGTATTTGAATTTTGATCTCATAGTGGCCTTGAAACTGAAGTAATTTTTTAAGTGTACATTTATTTAAATGTTTATAAGTCATTATGCTTAGATATTTCGTGTTGTCTTGGTTTTCAGGTGACAAGATATTGCCTAGTTTGGAATAAATAAAATATGGAAAAAAATTAAGGTGAGAATATTTCAACATACATTTCAAATATTTGTTCTCTATGAACTTGTGATTCAAAAATGAAAAAAATATTCACAAACATGCACACACACACATTTTATTTTTATAATCTTTCTGTTAAGGGTTTTCTATATACTTGTTTTTTTCTATAAGGGTTTTCTATATACTTGTTTTTTTCTATAAGGGTTTTCTATATACTTGTTTTTTTCTATAAGGGTTTTCTATATACTTGTTTTTTTTTAATTATTGTTTTCATCTTGGTTGTATCGATGATATTATTATTACACTTTATATCGACCAAAATGAGAATAATAATAATAATAATAATGAGAATAATAATACAAAATAATGCAAGTATATCGAAATGCTAAAGCGTTTTCTAGTTAAAATAATTTAAAAGAGCTTTTTAATACACAACAAATAGCATTTTTGTTTTATTTACCAATGTACAGTTCTTATTCTGCCTAAGCGATTTTTCAAAATGGGCGTGTGGTTGTCTGTCTATATTTCTGAGATGAGGTATTATGTACACTATTTACAATATTCAGACTATTGTCGTCATCTTTGTCGCCATATTTATTACAACGTTTCGGCCGTTGTACGCTCCGGCCTTCTTCAGGTCGTGGGAATGTCGAACTGAACCCTTTATTTCGCTCACTGGGGTAGACTGTTCTAGTTCCACGTGCCATGTCTAATGGATGTCAGTTATCAGTTATCTCCTGTTAATTCCCCTCTCCAAGTTCTCGACTGCCTTAACCGGGTATTGAAGTCAGAGTCTTTGGCTCCTGTCACTGGATCTAACTAACCCCTTCATCGACTGTGCCATGTGTCCTTGGGTGTGTGATTTTAGTGAAAAACAATCATTCATTTTAGGTTTAATGTTATTTCATACAAACAGACACAGACACACACATACACATACAGACGCACGCATATACATACACATTCTCACTCATGTGTATAAGTTTGGTCAAAGAACAATGAATGCTTTGGCTAAGGATTATTTGTTTTATTTTTCTAAAGACTACAAATAATAGAAGGATGTATTAACCACAGCAAAAAATATTTTCTGCCTGGCATCAGCATGTCTGATGCTAGACACCAGCGGGTAAAAAACTATGACTTCTTGGCTGCACGTTTCCCACTGACATGGAGTGGAGTGATTTCATTAAATCAATTGCTGCATCTACTGCAAGGAAAATTGGGTCACTGTGTTGTGCCTGACGATTTTTCTCGTCAGAATCCATCTTGCACATTTATAAATCTATCATGCGTCCATGCATTGAATACTGTTGCTGTTGTGGATTCCGGGGATGGAATCCGGCACAAAAAATAACAACGCCAGTAATAGAAATAGGAAAATATGTATATTAACGTAAGGATACAAAAAGGAATAAAGATTAGTAGTCCAGGTATACGGGTTAGTAGAAAAGTATATGTACAAGTCTCTGTAAGTGAAGCCGTAATTATCTCTCTTTCTGGACTCTCGTATAACTCTGGGTGAACACCCTGTGTCGACCTTTCTTTGTCACGCTATCTCTCCGTAGTATAAATATACTATGGACGAGTCCATTCTGTGTACGAGGGGCGAAGCCCACAATAGTTGCCATATCTGGTCTTGTGCTCCTGCTGTACAACTCGAGGTTCTTGACAAAATCCAAAAAAGGATCTGTAAGGTAATTGGTCCTGATGTGGCATCTCGACTTCAGTCATTTTCTCACCGATGTGACGTGGCTTTCTCCTATCTCACTTTTCTACAAATATTTTCATGGCCACTTCTATGAAGATCTTTTTCCCTGATGTCCGGACTGTATGAATTTAAACGTGCTACTAGATAGGCATTTAGTTCCCACCCTTTTACTGTTGAAATAGCTAGATGCAACCGCCACTTCTTCTCTAACGCTTTCCTTTCGCTCACTTCCTGATTTCTGTTTACTTGCTTCCCTGAAAACTACAATTCTAAAAAATTTAAATGCAACATCAATAGCCATCTTTTATCATCTTGAATCCCGTTCAGCATTTATCCTTTCATTAATCCTCCCTATTCTGAGTTTTCTTTTTCTCTTTCACTTCATATAATCTCCCGTGTACTAGTGACATTCTCGCCTTGCCTGAGGTGAAATTATTAAAGAAAAAAAGCATACTAGATAAACAACAAAACATCAAATATAGAAAAAATAATTCATAAAAATATGCCATAAAACGAACCGTCATACACACACACATGTATATATATATATACATACACACGCACACACACACACACACACACATATATATATATACATATATATATAACCAACGTTGACAGCACGACACAAAGTTTCATACAAGCATGCAATCTTCAGGTGCGAAATACCGAGTTGTGCTATCGACGTTGGATATTATTTATAATCACTAATATATATATATATATATATATATATATATATGTGTGTGTGTGTGTGTGTGTGTGTGTGTGTGTGTGTGTGTATAAAAATCTGCAGGTAAGTAATCCAAGTAGATCCTATTAATATAACATATTAAAATTGATCCACTGACTATATTTTTATGGAGCATGTAAGTGAATTACAAAAATGGGTTTCAATTTTGTAATTCACACATACACACACATACACACACAGACACAGACACACAGATACACACACACACACACACACACACACACACACACACACACACACATATATATATATATTTGTGTATTTAGGTAGCAAATTCTCTTTAAGGCATGTCTGATTGAATAAATTAGAGACATTTTCAGGGGTGCAAGTAGTACAAAGCTATATATATGACCATGACATTATAACATGAAAAAAAAATTATAATGGATAATTTCTTCACGTTCTAATGAACGCTCAGCACATTGAAAATCGTTTTGAATTTAAAAGCGTAATGAAAAAAATTACAGTAATGGAAAACAACGCAAAACTTTGTATTATTACTTGTACTAATGAACAACATATAGTTTTGTACTACTTGCACCCTTATATATATATATATATATATATATATATATATATATATATATAAATCAAGATAGATTATGGAGAATGGAAAGTAATGCAATTTAATGACAAACAATCTTGTTGATTTTTTTATAATGTCATTTTTATTTATATTAATTTGAGATTAATTTATGCATATTTAAGATAAATTTAGAATTTCACCGTTTTCTTCTAATTTTGAAATATTTGTTATAATCATGTATGTGGGTTAAATACATTATTGGTCCCTACATTGCACTGCATCTCCTATGCAGAAAACACTGTTTCTCTTTCGACCACCCGAGTTAAGCAGCATAGAGTCCACTCATAATTAGACGGTGGACCGCTTGTGGACATGGGGTACTATAAACACCCTTCTACAATAAGAAATATGTCTTAGCTTTAAATAGCTTAAAAAGGGTTGATAAGCCGTAAACTACAAATTGCACACGGTCGTTAAAATTTTCACACTGGATTCTATGTAACTTAACAGCGATTGGATATTCTAGTGGTTCTCACCGGGATCATGTTTCCCACAAATGTTTTGAGGGGCATTTTGAATAATTTGGCCGAAAGATGTGGGTTCCAAATTCGCGAATCATGAGCCCAATCGAACATTTATAGGATGTGGTCGACAATACTACGCACGCGTCCAACGAAATCCCTGGACGAGGAGAAGAGATGGTAACATAGCTTTTCGCAAGGGTATTTTTCAGAGAAATGGATGCAAGAGGCTCACTTGTGATTTGAATTCGGTTCACGGTCCTTATTATGGGCGCCGATAACCGTTGCGATACCCAAGCAATGCAGCTGGTATTACGTTCACCCATTTATTTACCGTGATATTTTCCCTCGTTGAATATTGATCTGAAAAGCAGCCGAAACGTAACGGAAATAGCCAATCAAGATTTCAATCTTCATATTCTATAGCCGAAGAATTTGCTTGCCGATTATTCAACGACATAAATCATATATTGCTTATTGCTATATTTTTCTCAAACTGTTTATTTTTAGAAGTAATCAGTTGGCCTAGTTTTCTTCGGCAACTGTCGATTTAAAAAAAAACAACAACGGATATTATATATATATATATATATATATATATATATATATATATCGTACCGTCGTATATCTATAGATCATCATATCAATAAAGTTGCTTGAAACAGGGTCGGCTCCTTGTTCAACTCCAATTTATGTAGAGAGTTTTTTTAGAATGATATTTACCCTGCAAAGGGTCTAAGGGCCACACGAGGAAGAGGGTTACTGTTGTAATCTAGGGAAGGTTATTGAATAGAATAATCAAACGAAGACTGGTCATGACCGATAATACTTAGGAAAAGAACAACACATGTAAGATTCCCCAGCGGTGCTTAGAAGAACTAGTCAGCTGCTAGAAGTGAGTCAAGTGAATTCCATAATGAATCTCCAACTGCAGACCAACATACAGTATTTACTACTGTATTTATATGACTGGGGACATAGCCATTTTCGTCCGTAGGTATGCTACAACAGTTACAAAATAAGAGGCACCATTGATAGGGCATATGTGTGGAAGATAACGGTCAAACCTGGATTTGAACAGATTAAGATTGTAGTGATCAGTGAAGCTCCCTCTTGGGATCTCTCTCCACGAAGTAGCGGTTCCAAGAAAGGAACTACACGAGTGGTACCTATATCTCACCAACAGAAAACGAAGTGAGGGTGGTTTGTTACAACGTGCATGGCAAGGCGGGTCTGAGCCATGAAGGTTAGAACTGATGGAACTAAGAAATGTAGATCATCTGAACACTTTTCATACGGGCTTGCGACGTTTCATCTATGGGAAAGGGGTGGGAGGGTAGAAAATAATTCCTCACTCACAAAGGAGCGGGAACGGTTTCGGACTCTAGAAAATAGTTATGGCTGTTGAGACTAAAAATAATTATGTTGCCTTACTGTTGTGGTGTGATGTCACAGTGTAGGCTAGTAGTTTTACTAAGTCAGTCCTAAAATAGGTTCGACGTACAAAACGTTAGGAACTTGATATAATAGGTATAACGCAGAGTAATCCAGTTGTGGTCGCTGATACTTTCGTATTCGACTAACTGTCGTCCGACATCGAGTCACTGACTGACCGACTCCCACCTTACTCTTACTACTCCTACTTATTATAGGTGGGAGAGTTTATTAACTATAGAACAGGTGTGTTCCCACATAACACTTACTTATAATGTATGCATAGGTCAACGGTTAGTAACAACGCGTCAAGCCATAATTCCCCACGTGCGGGAAAATAAAGCCAGCTATTAAAATAAATTTTCTACCAGCTGCCTCGATAGACATCTTTTTCGTCGTCTTTTTTTAAAACATTTCACCGGAAGTCAGGCGGGAGTGCCACTAGTACGCAAGGGACTTCAGAGAGGGAAAGTAATTGAAAAAATCTGGGTAGAGGAGGGATTGAGGAATGGATAAAATGAAGAAGGAATAGGATAAAAAAAAGAACGGAGATCAAAGCATTAGAAAGTATTTCGATTGACACTACATTTAAATTTTTGAAGATTATATTTATCAGGGAAACAAGTAAGAGGAAGGGAGTTTCGCTGTCAGGAAGTTCAAGAGAAGAAGTTGTTAGAGTAGAAGAGGGTAGAAGAGAGGACAGTAAAAGGGTGGGAACATGATGTCAAACTTGTAGCACGCTTAAATTCAGGCAATCTTCTAAATTAATTGACTTTCTTTTTACCAGGTTTTCAGATATGACATTTAGACATCTTGATACCATTTTTCCAAAGAATTACTGAAAAACCTATTGAGTTATATACTAGAAAGAGAACAGCTTAAAATTGTTTTGTGTCATCCCCAAATGAACAATAGTGAGAGGAAAAAGATCATTCAGGCCTTTAGTAATGATACCGGTATTCATAGTCTGGCTTCCATTTTCAAAGTACATTTAAGAACTATTAAGAGAACGGTGAATAAGTATCAAATAGAGGGAATAGTAGAGAAGAAAACTGGATCAGGAGGTTACAAGAGGAAGATGGATCATCATTTCAATTCAGAGCTAAAGACATTTGACATATAAGAGAGGAGTTTCAGCGATGACAATCCAAAAAGCAGTGGAAAAAGACTTGAAAATGAATATCGTACGTGAAATGTGTGAGGTATCTTGTTGTACCAGAACAGAAAGTTAGAAGTTTAGAGAGGGCGAAGATAATCAGGAATAAGTTGGAAAATGATCCTGGAATTATATATATATATATATATATATATATATATATATATATATATTGAACTTAATTTCAATAATAAAGTTACTAATAATATTTTGTATTAAAATGATTAACATTTCATTTTATCTGTAGTTGAAGCCATAAAATTGTGTTCAAAGTACTTAGATTTTGTTATTAAATAACCCATGAGGGTTGATGCGCTTGCTAATCAAAATCACCGAATAGAGTTTTAATAATTTGCTTAGTTTCTCATGTATTAATAATTCGCTTAGTTTCTGGAAGCCTTCATTCCATGGGCATGGCTGATGCTAACCTCCAGGAAAGCGATTCACTGTGCCTACTTGATCTGACATTTCCCACTGACATGAAATGAATCGATAATATTGAATCAGTTGCTAGGTGTGCTGCTAGGAGGGTCGATTCCCTTTGTCGTGCTAGATAATTTTCATGATAAAATCTATCTTGCAAATTTATAAGCCTACCATACGTTTTTACATATAATATTGATATATCGAACCTGGTGGTTCTGCTATATATCTTGAGATTCTGAATAAAATACAAAGGAGACACGTTATCGGTCCTAACCTGACATATCAGTTTCAGTCATTTTCCTGTCGCCCCAAAGTAGCTTCCCTGTACCCTTTCTATGGATATTTTCGCGGTAATTATTCTGATGAGTTTTCCACTTTGGTATTTCGACTTTACGAAATTATGCTCAGTACTAGATTGCCAGTTAGGTCTCATAATTTCACAGTTGAAAATTCCGGTTTTAACAATAAGTTCTATGCTAAGAGAACCAATTTCAAATCACTCAAGGTGACGTCATTAAACGTGTGTTGTGTGTATGTGTGTGTGTGCATTATGTTAAACACACTTCAATATATGAATATTGACGATGAATTTTGGCAAATTTACGGATAACAAAAAAAACATATTATTTTAAAAATACATATATAGGTATAATCCCTGGATGTTTTCTTAACTTATTATATATATATATATATATATATATATATATATATATATATATACGAAATGTATGTAAATTCTAACGTTCACAGCCTTAATTTAAAAGAGGGCTCAATACCGATCGAGCAATATTTATTATAATTTTTTCATATAGACAAATAGATTTCACTCACTATAAAGATGCAACTTCCTTTCAGTGCATTGAAAACTGCTCTTCGACTGGTGAACTAGAATTTCTATATGAAATGAAAATGTATAATATATATATATATATATATATATATATATATATATATATATATATATATATAAGATCACTTTAGGGAGAAGAGCTGGGTGTTGCCTTCTTCTAAGATACAAGTACCAACTCAAACCAACACTGAAGGCCACTAAATTTGAGCCTAAATCGTTTGAAACTCACAAGACCGTACCAACTGGCGGTATTCCATTATTAATGATTTCTTCCAACACTCCTAACTTTTGTAATTCTCTATGGGCTTCCTGCTTTTCTGAGAACTACGATTTTAAAAAATGTAATGCAATTTCAATTGCCATCTTTTATCTAATCCAATCTTGATCTTTTATTTTCCTCACTTTTTCTTAGGCTCTTAGTAATCCCTTACTTCTTGTTGCCTTTTATCGGCTTGCTCGGGGTGAAATGATGAAAAACATCGATGTACCTTCGAATCTCTGTGTCACATTTTCCATCGTATATCTATTTTCCTTGATGTCACCAATTCTAAGCTCACGTCTTAGACTACCTCTCTTGCTGTGTTCGGAATTCCTATTAAAGAGGAAAAAAATCAACAATGCATTTTAGATCAGTGGTTGAGAACTATTAACTTGGGTTTCAGGAACAATCAGCTCCCAGTCACTGTTTTCATCATTGTGACAAAAATTATTTTACAAGAAAGGATCAACGCCTATTTGAAGTCGTTGGACTTATTGGAAAGTACGTGCATTATTTCTTTCTTCATGTACAACGAATACATTTAATCTCAAAAGTCATTTGCAGGAAACAAATTAGCTGTTGAAACGAAAACGTAGTCAACAGTATGCTATTTATATACGCTATTTTTCATAAGTGCGTTTGAAAGTTTAGGAATACCATTCAACTTAAATTGTTCGTCCAAAAGAGCAGTTGAAATCTCTGGGAAACATAATAAGTAAAGTAGGCTTGGAGAATTTAACACTTAAAAATGTTCTGAAAGTAAGGTAACCAGAGGCGAATGTGACTATTTAACAAGTTTGAGTGAATCGATAGCAGAACAAAGAAAAAGACGTGTATAAAGCGTTAAAAAATAGCTCAAGATCAGTTGGAATGATTTAAAAAACCACTATGACATAAGCGATGGGTACGCTTTTCTGAGAGCCTGGAAGCGATTTACAATCTTTAGAATTATTGTACATCACTGATGCCATCTCATATTTTACGTTAGCGTATAGATATTGTATGCCGTATACAACATCACGCTCCATAAACATAAGAACAACTTAGTTCATTGTCAACTCGGTGAGTCGGAGGTGGCAACGAAGGTAGCAGAAGCAGAAGAAGCAGAAGAAGAAGAAGAAGAAGAAGAGAAAAGAATAAATTTAGGATTCATCTTGCGTCTCAATGTATAAGTTTGTCAATCCAACTCCAAATTAGTGATACACGATTTGAAATAAAAAAAAAAAGGTTTCATCATTGATTCCAAACGAATTGTTGCTAGCTCTGGTGTTTTTCTTGTTATTTTCTTCAAATAAATTTCAGTTTCACACACACACACACACACGCACACTCACGCACACACACACACACACACACACATATATATATATATATATATATATATATATATAAAATTATTTATTTAAAAATTATAACATAAATATGTTAAATTATATCTGCTCTACTCTATTGAGCACTCTTTTAAGAATAGTAATTGTTGGTTATTGGAATTTATTCCGTATACACCAATCCTATACTTGTATATATACATACATATATATATATATATATATATATATATATATATATATATATATATATATATATAAAAATTAATTGATTTTATTCTGTATGCGAAAAAAATCGGTACTTATACATAAAGATGAGGAATGGATTAAGAATTCTTACGATCAATTTGATATCACAATGGGATCACTAGACTCATCTGAGTCTTCTGATCTCATTGGTCTTTTTATATTATACAACCCTACAGCGCACTATGATATTAATACAAATGACATTGATTTGTCCAGAGACGATGGACTTATGGTTATTAGAAACTCAACAAACTTCAAAATAGATAGAATTAGAAAGTTATTATATAAAGAATTTAAAAGCATGGGCATAAAAATTACGGTCAGTACTAAATTAAAAAAGTGAACTTCCTAGATATAACATTAGATCTAAATAAAAATACATACACACCTTATAAAAAACCCAACACCAATCCGTTATATGTTCACCCTAAATCAAATCACCCCCCATGTATAATTAAACATATACTGTTATCTCTCAGTAAACGAATTAGTACAAATTTAGCAAATGACAAGATTTTCGATTAACATATCAATTCCTATAATAAGGCTCTAAAAGAGAGTGGCTACAAAAACCCAAAACTAACTTATATAAAAAATGAAAATGGAAAGCATAGAAAAAACAGATGTAGAAAAATTATTTGGTATACTCCCCCATACAACCAAATGGTAAAGAACAAATTAAGACATAAATTCCTCGCATTAATAGTCAAGCATTTTCCTAGTGAAAGTAAACTAAGTACTATTTTCAATAAAAACACATTAAAATTGAGTTATAGCTGTACAGAAAACTTAGAAAAAATCATTAAGAACCATAATGCTAATATCTTAAATAAACACTTATACCAAAACCAAAAAAATTTAGACAATGGAAAAATAAAGATAAAAACAGATAGAAATAAACAAAAACTATGTAACTGTAGAAACCCTCATAATTGCCCACTACAAAATAAATGTTGCACTGAATCATTAGTATACCAATGCAATATCTCTTCGATTGAAAGTCCTGAAAACATAAAAATATATATAGGCTGCACTAGCCATGAATTCAAAAAAAGATTCAACCAACATCACACTTCATTTAGAATAAATAAATATAAAAATCAGACATCTCTCTCAAAATACTTCTGGCATGTAAAAGAATCAAATAAAACACCTACAGTAAAATGGAAGTTAATAAGAAAAGCTAGAATATGTAGGTCATTAAACGACCCATGTCCTTTGTGCATACACGGGAAACTATATATTTAAAAAAAATGTACCCTAATATACATACTTATACTTGTTGTAAAAATAATCCTACATAATATAAGGGATTCTAATACATTTAACTGTACATAAAAAAAATATAGTATAATAAAAATTAAAAATGAGAATATTTCAAATCGTAGTTAAATAAAAAATAAAAAGTATCCTAATCTAAACACCCCCGAAAATCTTTAAATTTACAAATAGGAAAAAAAATGCCGTAATAATGTTTTTGCAGTTAACAATAAATTTAAAAAAAAAAAAAAATCCAGACGACATGCATTCAACGGATATCAGTTCTCATTGAAAAATACATCCCTACCCCTTACCAAAATGTAGCTAATAACCGATACAATGATACAGACATAAGGAAAACCCAGACACCTATTGTCCAATTGAAGTAGATTTATCTGTAACCATGGAAACGTGATCTTAGCTGTGTCTTTAAAACCCAGTAATTTTAAAAGTTACTCCAAAATTCGCTTGGGGATGAAATGGAACTAATGTCTTTAATTTAATTGCAAAATTAAATTCGTGGCTTTTAGCTTCCATTTTTGAAACATGGTTAGAGCTGTGTAGCGAAAAAAAACATATTTCAAATCAATTAATTTATAATATTAATACTCTGTAAATTTACATTGAGCACTATTTTGCAAAAATAAAAATATCTATAAGAACACCGGATTATATATCTTACAGTTCTTTCTTTATATATATATATATATATATATATATATATATATATATATATATATATATATATATATATATATATATACTGGGTACGGCAGAAATACGTCCCATATATACCTATCATAAATACCCCAACACAATGATAAAACATTAGCTCGATGAAGACATCACTGCTACTAAAGTCTTGCCGTTATAGATACATTTTTGGGAGAGGTATTTTGTTTCATACTATATACATATGGAGTAAAGAAAAAGTAATTCGATTTACTGAAATAGCGTGGAATGCGTAAAGCTTGTAAACAAATAAATAAAAATAAAATATTAAAATAAGTCAAAATCTAATTTCTATAATGATGCTTTTAAATAATAAAAAACGTGCATTCAGCCGCTTTTGTCTTGGTTATGTAGATTTTGTTATTGTAACTTCCTAAGCGAAACACACACACATATATATATGTATGTGTGTGTGCGCGCGCGTGTGTGTGTGTGTGTGTGCACGCGCGTGTGTGTGTGCGTGCGCGTGTGTGTGTTTCGGTTGTTTTGTTTTACGGCATATCAACCTCAATGGGTTATTTAATGCCGTCAAGATTTTTACAATAAATTCGTATGAATAGAATATATATGATGGACTCTCGACGTATGAGGTTCCAACAACTTTGTCTATTTAACCTTGTGTGTGAGTCGCAAGTGACACTTCAGTCCTGCTAGTGATTTGCAAAGAAATCCACAGATTGTGCAAGAGTGTGGATTGTTGGCGTATATGGCTGGAACAGTAGCAGATATTTTATTCCTTTCCCTAGTTTGACGAAACTTGACAATGTTTGATGCTGCAGTGTTCTTGATGCCATTGTAGCTTGTAGTCTTCCATTCATTACGATCAATTACGATGTTATCAAAGGTAGTGTGATTTATATTCGCAGCTAAGAGGTTACTTTTCAGCCTGTCCCTGTACCTAAGCAAAGGCCGACCCACGCTTCGATGACCATTGTCAAGTTGACCATACATGAACATTTTTGGAATTCTGTTGTCTTGCATACATAACATATGACCTGTCCAGCGTAATTGTGATTTCATGAGAAATGACTCAATACCATCAATATCACACATGGTGAAAAGGTCTGTATTTACTATTCTGTCGCTTAGGTTTACCCCACAGATTTCCCGAAGACAGCCTTTGTGAAAAATATCTGATTGCTGAAATTGTTTTCTGTATAGTATCCAGGACTCTGAGCCATGCAAAAGGGTATACAGAATATATATATATATATATATATATATATATATATATATATATATATATATATATATATGTTCTTTTGTAAGGAAACACTTTGTAGATGCGGTTTCATTGATATACGTTTCCAAAGAGGGTTCTTGTCGCCAGTGTCCTTTCATTGCTGTATTCTTTTCAAACACATGGGTTGTAGAGAAATTGATTTTGACATTCTTATTTGGTTTACATTTTTGGTAGAGTCTTAGTGTTTTGAGAAATGATATTATATCATCCAATTTTACTTTCTCGAACATCTCATATATTGTTTATATTATAATAGTTTTGTCTTAAAAGAGCAAGATCTGAGCACTCGGTTAATATATGTTTAATAGTATGTTTTTTACATGCTTGGAATACTGGTTGATCTCCTTTGTTTAATGTGTACGAGTGGGTTATTCTCGTATAGCCAATGCGTAATCGGGCCAGTACTACTTCATCTTTACGACATTTTCTGGGAGCTGATTTCCATTCTAGATTGTGCTGAAACGCAAAATGTTTATTTTGTGGGTTATCGTCCCAATTCCGTTGCCATTCCTTCTGAATGCATTTATTAATAACCTCCTTAAAATTTGTGTATGGAATTTATGTCCTTGTATCCAAATTCACATCTAAAGCCGACTTGTCTACTAGGTCTAATTCATTATTACCTTTATTTCGATGCGGTTAGGAATCCAGCATAGTTTGATATCCATGCTTTTAGTAGTGCTTATTTTGTATAATATTTTCATAAGTCGGTTGATGGATTTTTTCCTTCAAAGCCAACAGGACGGATAAGTGAGTTTTTTTTTGTTTGCCCTCTGAGATAGTGTTGACAGCTAGTTTGATTTCATAAGACTTTGCGGTGAAAATAGATCCACCCTTCCTGAGACGCTTTCCTTTTGGTAATATTTTGGCTCAAAGTTGCATCTTGTCCTCATATTTTGACCCGTCTGTATAGATAGGCGTATGCTTAGGGAAATTTGCCTGAAATTTGTCCTGAAATATATCCTGGAATGTGAGTGGGTGCGTTTTTTTTCTTTGGGGAGATTATGTAATTCTAGCAGAACTTCCGGTTGCTTGATAGTCCATGGAGTAATACTGGCTGCAGCCGTGGTGCATGACTATCAAAGAATGGATTTCATCCTGTTTCGGTATGGTTGTATGTCGGAATAGAACCCAGTAATTCGGTTCAAATGTACGACTGTAAGCTGGATTACTTGGATATGATTTTATTTTTACATAGTGTCATGTGTCCTTACTTATAACTACAGAATGAACTCTTTCTAACACTATGTATACTACGCCTCTCAAGAGTGGTAGTGTTCGGTCTGGTGATTGTGATGGCCACTAGATTGCTCACTGTTTTCTTATGCTCTTCAGCTTGAAATTAAGATTTAAGTTTTATTCAAACACGTAAGACGTAGTTATTCTTAAGTCTTCTTAAACTGCCGTATTTTCTTCAATAAATGTTAATAAATAAAAAAGGACTTAACGTTTGACACACCCTGTATATAATCTTAAGATTAATAAATACAATCTAAATAAATATAAGCGTTGGAATCCGAAGAAGATTGAAATTAAAAAATATTATTTATCATATATACGAGAAATGTTCGGAAAGTAGTGACGTTAATATATTACTATGCAAACTACAACAGAGAGGGGGAACAAAGTAAAAAAGATGGGATTTCAGCTCCGAGAATTTGTTTTTTGCTAAATGGTCAATATAGGCCCCCTTGATTTTGTGGGCTATTGGGTTTTCAAATATATCTCTGTCACGACCACCTTGTTCAAACACATTTTTCTGACGCCTGTTTGATCATCATAAACGGTGTCTATGAATTACAATAGGTAAAATCCTCTTGACAAGAAAAAAAAAAAAAACATTGACACACTGTTTCGTAGAGACTGTCATGTCAAATATCATTTTGCCAGGTATACCATGACTCGCGGTTCAGCATAAAAAAAAAATGCATAGAACTGCTTTTGGTGCGACTTGGTAAATGCAGTTTAGCAACAGTTTCTTTCGATATCACAGGTATTTTGGCAAACATTTACAAGTTTAAAACTAGTTTATTTTTCACTTTAGGCTGTAAAGTTTATGCTTTGAGCGCTGGTAAAAAAACAAAAAACAAAAACAATGACAAACAAATTTCTATCTGTTCACAATTTTGCCTGCAAGATATACCCTTCACAATGTAAGCCCCCAAGAGGATAAAAAAAAAAACAATCGAAAAAAAAACTTTTACATTACAAAAAACAACCAACCAATCAACCAACTAACCAAAACAACAAAAAGCAAAACTATTCATTAATTTCCTCATTCTTCTAAACACATTTATTCGTGATAATGAAGCAATTTAATCTGACGTGAAAGGCTCCCATCTGGACCCGGAGCAAAAAAAAAGAAAAGACAAAAAAAACCCCAAAAAAAGAAAAAAAAAGAAAAAAAAAGCAAAAACTAAAAAAAAAAACAAGAAAAAACAATGAGACAAACACCCCCCCCATCGAATATTGTATGTTAATCTATATTGGCAACGTTCATCAGTTGGTTGTAATTTATCAAACTGCAGCGATACAAATCAAATAGTCCAACCCTAATTTATTTTCGATGATAATGAAGACGCTTACAATAAAACTGTGCACTGCGGGAATCTTTCTGTGATAAGTCCTCTTAACAAATACGACAATAAATATGAAAAGATTAATAAATGTCACGTGATATCGACAGCTTCAGCAGGCGCAAAGAAAAAAAAAGGAAACGTCCCCCACCCTCTGTCACAAAATAACAGAAAAGAAAGAAATAAAGAAAGAAGTTAACTGATCACAGCAGTAAATAAAATTCGATATTGATAATTAGGATGATTGCACATCGCCACGTGCTTTCAGTATTTTAAATGTGATTGTTTTGTTCATATTTTTATGCTTATATGCTGTGAGTCGTATATTTTATATTTTGTTATGAGCCCTTTCTAGGTTCCTATTCGTGTTCAAATTCAGACCATCTATCTTTATTTAATGATCAGGATCGGGTTCTAATAAGTGTCCAGGGATCCTGCCATTTTTTTTCCTCTCTATGTCGTCAGACCCTTTCTCAGACTGTTTTCAGAAATACTCTTTTATGAACTTTGTTCGAATCATTTACGTTATTTAAATTGTTCGATCTTTTGTCCTCATCTTTGTTGTCATATTCACGACGTTTCGACCGTTATAATCTCCGGTTTCCTTCAGGTGAGTGGAATTTCGAATTGAACCCTTTATTTCGTCCACAGAGGTAGATTGTTCGACTTCTCCGTGCTATGCCTCTTCCAGGTGTCTCATCTCTTTTTAACTCAACTCTACAATCTTTTGTTCACCTCTGCTGTGGCCAGGTATTGAACTCACAACTCTTTGGGTCAAGTCACTCGATTATTTCAACCAACGCATTTATCCTTGGGACTTTAAATCGTACCAAAATTGTATTTTATATAAATTTTATAATTAGTTATTTTACATTATTTACATTATTCGGACTATATGTTGTTATCATTGCTTTTTTCTCTGGCACTCTTTATTACTGGTTCCCATATTGTATTTATTTCTATGCTTAGACGGCTCAGGAGGAATAAATACAATATGGGAACCAGTAATAAGAAGTGCTAGAGAGAAAAGCAATGATAACAACAAAGTTGCAATATGAGCTCTGGTAAAAACATGAATTGATAACAGCAAAATTGCAATATGAGCACTGGTAAAAATGGTTGCTGAAGACATTAGGTTTATAATACCCAGAAATGTGGATCTAACCAACGAATTCCAGTGACAGGACCCAAAGAGTGTGAGTTCAATACCCGGTTAAGGCAGTGGAGACCTTTCAGAGGGAAATTAACAGGAGATAACTGATAACTGACATCCATCAAACAGGGCACGTGGAACTAGAACAGTTTACACCATTGAGCGAAATAAAGGGTTCAGTTCGACATTCCAATCACCTGAAGAAGGCCGGAGCGTACAACGGCCGAAACGTTGTGATAAATATGGCGACAAAGATGAGGACAATAGTCCGAATAATGTAAATAATGTACATAATACCTCATCTCAGAAATATAGACGGACTTAGTTATTTTACTGTGAGACGATCACGGAGAATTAAAAGAAATATCTCTTATAGCTTCAAACGTTGTGTAGTGGAAAAATTAATCACATAGGATCTCTGCACGCAGATATATGAGAAACATAAAGATCTGTCCATCTAAAATTAGTTTTCCAAGTAATATTTATTGCCAACTTTTATTAAGAAAATGATAATATAATCTTGTCTATTACACAGCCTTGAAGCTATTAATACATCGACATTGAGCGTACGACGTCCGAAACGTTGTGAATATGGGAACAAAGATAAGGACAAAAGCCCGAACAATGTAAATAGTGTAAATAATTATAATACCTAATCTCAGAAATATAGACAGATTTTGTTCGAATCATTCTTATATCTGTTCTTGTTCTAGCTGAATAACTCAAAGGGTTCTTTAGTGATTCTTGCGACAAATAGTTTCAAGATGGTTAAACGTTTTACCTGAAAACCTGGATAAAGAAACTCAATTAAACATTATGTGGGCTGACAATTATCCCATGCTGTTATACGATAATTTTGTTGTTACACCCAGTATATATATATATATATATATATATATATATTCCAATGACAGTCATAGTGGTGAGTCTACTTAGTTCTTTATGCGCCTAGAAATAATTTATGTACAATAGTATGTAAATAAATCTTTTACACTTAGGCTTCAAGTATTTGATTCACCTGGAGCTAATGTATGTGTATATATGTAAGTAATATGTATACTCAGTTAAAAAAATTTTCAACCATCCTTTAAGTATTGTATACACATGTGGAAATAAACACATCTCTCCAAAATAGGACTTAGACTCGTCCAAATAGATATCATCAGTAGAATAAGAAGTTAACAAGCAGAGATAGATCTAGCTTATCTGCTTGCTACCTATTTCAGCAAGACTAAGTCGACTACAAACGACATACTACTTTTTGATTGTGTTATCTTCATTCAATGCAATGAAGACATAACGTCGAGAATTTGAATTCACACGGAAAACATTGTTTCCTCTCGCTTAGCAGAAATAGGTGGCGAAATTCAAAATTCAGGGAAAAAAGTATCATAACGCAAAGCGGAAGTCGATAAACTTTAAGACTGTATGATATACTGCTTTTAGGGAAAAAAAAACAAACTTTTTTCTTCCTAGTTAAGGACTACTTGTACGAATATAATACACTATGGAAAAATTGAAGATATTTATTCAGCAACTATTACAAAAAAAATGTAACAGAAACGGATTCAATATCAAGAACAGATTAAAGCAATCCTGGAAAAACGACGGACATACAATGTCTTAATTTCATTTACGCTGGACTCAGTCGCAAACTCTAATGGATTTCATTTTACCTCAGAAGAAAACACTGCATTCCTATTGTCTTTCAGAAGGTACGGGGCCATTTTCACAGAAGAATGTCAGCGATGGTCAGATGAAAAGAAGGTACGCTTCTGTTCCGAAAATTGTGCCCCGCTGAACATGAAAAATATCTGAGTTTTCTTTTGTTGAATACTCCAGAAAAGTGTCATTTTACGAAACGCTGTCGGTATTATGGAAAATCTTTGATGTAAGCAATTCACTGTTTTATACACGTTGGCCGAGCATGAACCTTACTAAGGACAAGAGTGAAGATTTTTCTCACATAAACCGTGAGTGGATGAGTTATCCCCAGACAGAGTTAAATGTTAATTTTCGTTAAAGGTTTGACATCCCACACGACGAGGAAATACGGTCTCGAATACTTAAAAAAAAAAAGCTGGAGCAGGATCCAAAGTTAACGATACAGACTGTTGTCGAAGAGTTCTAAAAATATAAATTTGAGGCACGATACAATAAAATCGAGCAAATTGGCACAACAAGATTACATATGGACTTTACTGGACCACTCAGTGGTTTATATTATTTGTGTCCGACACTTTCACAAAATGTTCCGAGGTATTGAAATGTAAAAGTGATAATGAATAGTTAAAGGCTTGGAAGCGGAAGAAACTACATTACAAGAATTTTTGAGCGTGTATCGAATGACCTTAGATCACCGTGAAAGTATCGGCTGCAGTTCTCATGTTTTCTAGAAATATTAACTCCATTTTTGACAAATCACCGTGGGAAAAAAAGTTCTACAATTTCAACCTACCAAATCATTTAAGATGGACGATAAAGTTTTCTTTGAATGCTTTAAGGCCGGAAAAGGAAATTGGCAAGAGGGGAAAGATATTCAGCGCCTTGTTAGTATGATGTACATTGTTGAAAGTTGACGATTTCGCCATAAGTGACATATTAAAGAATTTTAGGCCTAGAGATACAAAGAATAAGTAACCAGTACAATTTAATTTACCGATGGACATACTTTACGATACTTTTGAACTACTTATTTCTAAAACTGAAATTACAATACAACGTCAAGGTGAGCGAAAACGTAAACCGATGGAAACACTGGAAGTGAATCCATGTCAGAAAAAGTATTCACTAAGGAAAGGGTATATCTACAACGGGTGGAGATGAACATACAACTACAGAATAGGACTTGAACTCGTCCAAATACATATAGATTGACGCACGAGAATCGTCAGTAGAAGAAGTAAACAAGTAGACAGAGGTCTAGCTTATCTGCTTACTACGTATTAAAAAAAAAAGACTTCGTCGACCCCAAACGACACACTACTTGATTGTTTCATATTCATTCAGTTCAATGAAGACATAAAAACACGATACTATTTTCGCTTCTAGCGTCTTATATGCACGTGTTTATCGTTGCTTAGAGATAATCTATGTTAACATTCACAGACTGTCATCACTGTCTTGTCGGTATATTGCTTAATATGTTGTAACTGACATCTTTGATAATGGCTTATGTAAGCCGAAAGCTTAGATTGTATTAAAAAATATGGATCAATATTGTGAATATCTTTCTTCTTTCAATTATAATGTTATTAAACTTATTAGACGTTATGAAGAGTTTACATAAAATAAATAGACAACACTTTACATAACATAGACAACAATTCTATATTATTTAATGAAATGCCTAAATACACACACACACACACACACACACACATATATATATATATATATATATATATATATATATATATATATATATATATATTTTATGCTACGTAAAACACCGACAAAGAATATATAAAAAATAACGCTGAAATAAATTATTAAAGCCACAGAGCAATCAGGAATTCTGGTATAGTCATACATGACCATTTTTTGACATTGTCCAACCAGTTTTTGCGTTGTCGTCCTTTCGTACGCCCACCTTCGACGATGCCTTGCATGATGGTCTTGCACCGTTTGTCGTGCCTTCTAACGTGTCCAAACCACGCAATTTTCCTCCCTTTGACAGTCACCAGAAGATGTTCCTGGAGGCTTACGAAACTTTCAACCCTTTTTTGGACAAACCCATTGACTTTATGTTCCCAATAAACGATGCCAAGGAGTTTTCCAATGTATTTGTTCTCAAACGCTGGGATTCTGCCAACAGTGTCCACGTTTCACATCCATAGAGTGGAATGGAGACTACCAGCGATTTATACAGTCTGTACATCTTTTGAAAGTTGATTTTGCTCTTCCATATTCTTGCCAATTTAGCCATCGTTGACATGGTTGCAGGTACCATCTTTAGACAAGATTGCCCCCAAATATTTAAAACTGGACACTTTCTCAAGTGAATTCCCGTCCATGGTAATTTTGACACAGGTTTTACTGTTTGTGCTATTGAGCATTACTTTAGATTTCTCAGAGCTGACGTTCATTCCATATGCTCCTGCTCATTCAAAAAGTGTGTTGGTCAAGTTCTGAGCTCACTGTTACTGCCCGCTATAAGGTAAATGTCGTCTGCAAAACGTAGGTTACGGAGGGGTCTACCACCGATAGCAAATGAAGGATCATGATCGTTCCGGGTCTCTTGGATGTTTCTCCCCTAGGTATAGGTTGAACAATATCTCACGCAATATATATATATATATATATATATATATATATATATATATATATATATATATATATAGTTTAGTGGAAATATATATTTTAGTGGAAAACTACTAAGTATAAAATTGATTACTCTTTCAATGTTCTGCCTATAGATCTTTCCAATCGACTGCTTCATGGGAAATACACAAAACTCCACCGAATTTCAAATTAATTTCTTCGTAGATTGTTTTAAAATTTTAGATATTTATCAAACCTTAACCTCCCAAATATGCACGTTAAAGTAACGCGAACTGACAGCGTCTAGAATTTTGAATGAAACCTGTCGGATAATTTATTGGGGCTGTTATAACGCGTCTTCCTCAATGTAGCCTTTATCGCCCACCCCTTAACCCTTTATCTAGAGACGAGACGCGTCAGATTAGAGCAACATCCAGCCGACACACTTGGGTTAAAATAGAAAACTAAAATGATACATATGACACACTCACATCCTCTCTCCCACCTCACTTCCTCACTTCGTTAACTTTGCGTATATTTGATGAGGTCCGTAAAAACCTGTGAATTTTCTTTTTCATTCTTCATTTCAGCTTTTGGAAGTAAAGTCTGATGATCCAGAACCCTGTTAAAGGGGTTATGGTGAAATAGCTTATTACATGGAATCTTAACGTAGTCTGTCTTTTTATTCAAACATATATGCTCTGAATCTTACATTGAGCTCTCTGATATCATCCTCCTCAGGTCTACCCATACGGATTACCTAAATTTGAATAAACTATATATATATATATATATATATATATATATATATATATATATATATATGTAATATACCACAATAATATATATATTATATATTTGCAAATAGTTATTACATAAATATTGCAATAGAAATGATAAAAATATTTGAAAATTTTTCCGTTTCATTTGAACAATAAACACTTCTATCTTCCTTTCTTCTTTCCTTTTTCTTTCTTTCTGAAACCAAGTAGCCTCTTCAATATGTCATTCTAAAAAATCAAAATGGAATGGTTCATTATTTATGAGGTATTGACAAGAGACGTTAGACACTTGTATCTTCCCTTCTTTCTTTCTTTCTTTCTTTCTTTCTTTCATTTCCAAACTGAAACCAAGTAGTAACTCTAATATGTGATTTCCGTCTTTTCATGGGGTCAAAACGAAATAGTCCATTGCTTATGAAGCATTGGCAGAACATGCGAACTAACCAATAAAAGAAGGAACAAGTAGAATCATTATATTCTTTTATTGTCGTGATTATGTTTATATATTGAATCTGATCCGATTTTACATGATGTTCTTGCAGTTTTTCTTAGATTTATGTGTAGTTGCTGTTGGTTTTATTACATTTCATATGTTATCGAATTTGATATTATCAATTTTATATGGTGTTGATTTTGGTCATATTATTTATGATGTCATATGCAGCTATTATTATCATCATATTATATTCTTTGCTTTTGTTTTTAACATGTTTATCTGTTGTAGCCGTTGGCCATATCGCATTTTATGCATTTGCAGTTTTTCTTACAGTAGTTTATATCTTGTTACTGTTGGTCTTATTATATATATTGTTCATGTTGGCTTTGCATTTTATGTTTCGTTGGTTTTATCATATTCATATATCATTGCCGTTGGTCTTATATTGTATGCATCATCTGTTTGTACCATAAGATTTCAATGACTAAGGCCTCCCACGTTGTTTTAAGAGGAAGAGAGAATAGATATTACCCATTGATTCCAGACCGTATAAATAGGTTCTGGTCCATTATTCACCCACAGGACAATAGTTAAGTCAAGTGTGGATGTTCTAAGATTGATAGACAAGATCTTGGAAGTCATATCTAGATATAATTAGGTACACTCTCACTCATAAACCGACTAGGCTAGCCGAACAGAAGGCATTTATAATCGGACCCAATTTTCAAGTTTCTGTGTTGCATTTATCAAAACATGTCACCATATCGTGATCATTTGGCTGTGACTCCCTCCTCTTTTCATACTGGATGATATGATGCATATATTTGGGTTAATATATTTGTATTCCAGCGTCTCTTTGCAGCTGTCCTGCTTTCACATTCAGTAATAATAATAATAATAATAATAATAATAATAATAATAATAATAGTGCTGGGCTGTTGATGAGACTTGCTGTTAACTAATCTATGAAATTTCAAGAATTAATACTGGTGAGTATTATCAACAAGTAAAAAGAAAAAGTTTCTGATGTACTCAACTCACTGTTGGAACTTGTCAGGATAGTGGAAAAGACATCGGAGAGTTCATTTCCGGCGGTAACCACTAGAAATCCGTTGGTTGTTTAGTCGATTTTGCCATATGTTAAGCCGTGTTAGATTATTTAATGTCAACGTACAGGGGACTCAGTGACAATTGGACTCACTACTCAGCATTGAGAGTCAGAGACATCAACTTCACTGACCCTTACCTACACTGAGATCCGGGATGAACACACAAATGTTTGAAATAGAATAATTGAATTCGAAAAGGATAAGATATGGCTTCTTGCGACTGGATAATTAGATGACTTACTATTGAAAAAATGTCATGACTGTGGTGAAATTCACAGCAAATCTGGAAGAGAAATCTTTTTCACGGGAAAAAACTTTCAGCAGAGAAAAATAGATTGATGAGTTTTGCAAAAACAACGGTATAAACATGCCTGAGTTTGTTACGGCTTATCAACCATTTGTGGGTTAAAACATTTTGGGGATTGGAAGAATATATTTTTACGAGTGAATATTAGGAATTTGTTTCTTTTTTAAAGATTGTGATTTTTCCAAATACACATCCCACGATTTTATCCAGATCTGGTGGGAGAAGATACGCTTTGGTTTGGTTTATTTTGTTTTACGGTATGTCAGTATCAATGGATTATTTAATGTCAAGAAGATTTTTTAGGATAGATTCGTATGAATAGAATACATATTCTTTGTAAGAAATCAGTTTATAAACATTGGTTTCATTGACGTAATTTTTTAAAGAGGGTTTTTGTCGAGAATCAAATGTATTGTAGGTAATATTTTATTTTAATATATATATATATATATATATATATATATATATATATATACATATAAATATAGATAACTAGACCCGTGTCTGGCTCACTAGGTGTATCTATCTATCTATCTATCTATCTATCTATCTATCTATCTATCTATCTATCTATATATATATATATATATATATATATATGTTACTGGTAATATTTTTTCTTCAAAAATGTATTGCTGGTAATATTTTATTTTCATAAACGTATTGCTGATATTTTTTGCTATAAGAATCTATTTTTATACTTTCGAAATGCTGTTATAACTGATACTGAGTTATCCGGATAAAGGCATGGCACGTGGAACTGGAACACTATACACCGAAGGACGAAATAGAGGGTTCAGCTCGAAATTCTAATCACCTGAAGCAGGCCGGAGCGTACAACGGCCGTAATGGCAACAATGATGAAGACAATAGTCTGAACAATGTAAATCACGTAAATAATTTCAATACCTCATCTCATATGTGTTGATACAGTCAATAATAATAACAACATTACTTTGGCATGGTTAAGAAGAAAAGTCATTATATCGTATATAAATTTCCAAGGTAGTGATATCACTACGCTTTTTTAGCGGGAAATGATAGGTTATTTTATTGCCCATAATTGAACAGACAGACAGTCTCCCTTGAGGTTAATCAATCATAGATGAAACATAATTGAGTGATATTGTGTATTGTGTAAATGTTTCATTCGTAATGAGTAGATATGAAAGTTATTTGTCCTGGGAATTTTTTGCAAAACATTGTTGCAAAATACGGCAAGGGTGTGTTGAGGTTTGGAGAAAACTCCAAACCGATTGCTTTCCCAGCAACTGCGGGGCAACAGGCAGAAATAAAAGAAAGAACTGGGAGGAAATAAAAACGACACTGTCTCAGAAATCACAGCACGGCGATCCCGATGCAACTTGAGGAACGAAATGTCCAAGGGACCGACATCACAAGATACCAAGCCTTGATAACGGATGGTTTTTCCGTCGCTTTTATTGACTGGGAACAATTGACGGAAACCCAGATCAAGGCACGTTGCAGAGAGGTCCGTATCTGGACGTGTCAAGGTGTTCTGCTGCTAATGCCTGGTGTTGACAGACATGTTCGCACGCGCTTCGCGGCGTCATTTGCTTATGTATTTTGTGTATATTTTGCATATGTCTGTTGTGTTTGTGGCGAACAGACATATCATCCACCATGCAATTTATGGCTCTACCCAAAGCTAAAATCTATGTTTAACATGCCTTGGGCGAGATTAAGTATAATGTTTCGATGGAGTTGATGTTGATCCCCAAAAAATAACATTGCGGCCATTTTTAGGAAAAATAGAAGGGAGGTGGAAATATGTGTCTATATTCCTAAAGGGGTCTATTATGAAGAGATGTAATGGGCAACTACTCCAGTGTGATGATTTTTTTCTTTAATCCTAAATAGCTGAATACGTATGTTCTCATGGAAGTTTCGTTCCATTATGCTCTGAATGTCTTCCATTGTTTATTTTCCAATTTTCAAGGTTTCAAAACCAGTTTGTAATGTTTGAAGATCTGTAGCTTGTCACATAAAACTTCTTTTCCTGTATCCTTTTTTGAGAGATGTAATGTTTGAGATAGCAATGGAGAACAAACTTGTAATCTTTTTTTTTTTTTTTACAAACTCTTTTTTCTTTGCTGTATTAGAGCATTAGAACAAGATCTCCACTCAAGGCCAAGAAATGAATATAAGTCAGAAAATAAATCAATATTCACATGATTACCACTCTGAATGTAAAAAGAAAGTAGTATTTATTGTAGTTGTTGCATGATGAGCAGGATCAACTATCATGGTTGGAATGTCGAACTGAACCCTTTATGTCACTCACTGGGGTAGACTGTTCTAGTTCTACGTGCCATCTTCACTGGATCTAACCAACGCCTTTATCCATTGTGCCACGTTTCCTTGAGTGACGGGACGCAAAGAGTGTGAGTTCAATACCCGATTAAGGTGGTGGAGAACTTGGTGAGGGGATTAACAGGGGATTAACAGGAGATAACTGAAAACTGACCTCCATTAGATATGGCACGTGGAACTAGAACAGTCTACCCTAGTGAGCGAAATAAAGGGTTCAATTCGACATTCCAACCACCTGAAGAAGGTCGGAAACGACAGTGGAGAACTATCAGAGGGAAATTAACAGGAGATAACTGATAACTGACATCCATCAAACATGGCGAGCGGAACTAGAACAGTCTACCCCAGTGGGCGAGATAAAGGGTTCAGTTCGACATTCCAACCACCTGAAGAAGACCGAAGCGTACAACGGCCGAATAAATATGGCGACAGAGATGAAGACAATAATCCGAATAATGTAAATAATGTACATTGACAAGTGTTAATACTTGCTGTTCAACAGTAGTTTGTCGCAAACTCCAGGCGTCCCTTTGATTTTCTTAATTATCTTTATTGCAATGTTTACACATGACAAATGGAAGCAATAACATCGCCAATGCTACTTCGCCTGAAAATGCTAACGGTTTAACATAAAAAAACAACAATAAGAACATCGATCCTTTTTCTGTAAAATTTACATCTGCTTTTCCGATATACTTATGTATTTTGTTCGATTTTATACAACGTTTTACTTTTCTTTTTATCTATATGCTTGTAAAAAAAGAAACATTTATTTCCCGTTAACGTGCACCCGAAAATTAGAACCAAATATTTCGTATTAAATATATTGGCGTCTGTTCAATATCTCCCTGCTAAAAATGCACACAATTTGCATCCCTTATCATTTTATATTAAGGACGTTCGTCTATTCCATTACGGAAAAATACAGAACGCAGGAAAATGTTTTTGTCAAACTTACAATATTCTTATTAATTGTGTTTGTGTTATATATATATATATATATATATATATATATATATATATATATATATATATATATATATATATATATATCTGGTTTAATCTTAAAAAAACATTAGTCAAAGGCGAAAATTATGTTAGGGAAAATATGTGGAGATTGTGATAGAAAACGAACGAATTCAGAATAAAACTGATTTGCATTGCATTAAATTTGATTTTAATTTGTCATTTTGTCGGTTGCTGTCAGTTCGAAACGCTTGCCATAAAAACTATCGAGATAAATCAAAAAAATATTTTTTGATAAATTCAGTTTAAGCGCATATAACCTTGGATGCTAATCTAATTGTTATCAAATATGAATAAAATAAACGAAAACGTGTTTGTTTATTGACAGAAATAGAACGAAAATGTCAACGTTGAAAGAAGTGGCAAACATCGGACTCGCGTAGATATAACGATATTAAAAATTTCATTCATTAGTTTTAATAGGTTTCTTCCAATTATAAATTACAAAACAGGTTGGAGAATCTTCGAGTGCTATTATTAACTGTTGTGGGAAAAAGGCTGATCCCATTTGTCAGTGTGTTAGGAACATTTCTTTTTTCTGTATTTTAAACAAATGCTGAAAAAGGAGGTATAATTCTTGTTCTTGACCTTGTTCTTCTATGTAACGTGTTTCTAAAAGGACGTTATCGGTCATGCCTCTCCACATTTTCTTGTCCTTTGTAGCTTTTAATAAATTATACATCCAGCAGCAAGGCCTCTAATCAGATGGTTTTGAGGAGCGTGGAACCACCTCTTAATTGCTTTTGTTCCCAAGTCCATCCTGACACGAGGTAGTAGCACCTATTAGGGTCCCAGCTATGGGCAAATAGTTACCCCCCAAACTAAGGTAAAAACACTATGAAATTATAAAAATTATAGTAAAAATACCAGCAATACATTTCCATTGTAAAAAAAAATACCAGCAATACATTTTTCTAAATGAAAATATATTACCAGAAATACATTTGTGTTAGGGAAGAAAATTATTATTTGTAAAAAGACTTATTTGTGCTTCCAAGAAAATAAAATGTCTGCATTAATGACCTATATGGAGTTGATATGCCGCTAAACAAACATACATACAAAATTAATAAATTCTTTATTTTGGTAACACTCCGAAACCTGTGACACCATCCATTTACTCATGTTTGCTAGGTAGGTTATGTGCTATTTTCCTCCCTCTATCTTGCCTTCAATCTGTCCTGTGAGTATCAAATTTTCCACGCAACCTATCCTCATTATGTGTTCTAGGAATGTCAACTATCTCTTCCTAAGTTGAAGCATAAGTACCCTTTCTTTAAACCTTTTTCGTTGCTCACATGTTCGGTCCATAGTATTCTCAGTATCCTTCTGTAGAACCACATGATTCTGTGTATACGGCAAGGCGGAATCCAGCTGTGAAAGCAACGCTTCGTCTATGGAAAATGCAACGGAGATGCTTTTGGGACCTACCACCTTTATTTATATACCATGTGGTAGAGACTTAACTGTGATAATCCGTCATCGTTGGCTTTATCCCGCATCTAAGAAGTTAATTTCTACTTTTCTGATCGCTTCCTTTATGACGATGGTGTTAATGACTAAATAGACCAATTCTTGCATGGAAGAACCGATTGAATTGACTGCATCGTACTTTTGGTGGATGACGAGGTCAATTTTTTCAAGCCTTTCTTTGACTTTCGTTTGATTTCTTCCTTTTCTCTTCTCTCGTGTCGTTTCTCTTCTGTCTTTTCTCTTCGATGTTTTTGGTTCCCATGGTAATGGAACATTGCCAGTTGGTACGGTGTTGTGCATATGTTTCATACGATTTAGGCTCAACAATCTGGCAGTGTAGTTTTGAATTGGTCTTTGTATCTTCGAAGAGGGAAACTATGTGGTCTTTTCCTTGAAGTGAGCTCACTGAATAAGACTTAAAGTGGAAATCTGGATTCTTTTCTTCTTACTACTTGTTCTGACCGTCGAAGATGTTGTTTAATGAATCAGTGATTCGATGCTTTGGCTGTTGGCACTCTCCAGGACTTTGGTGTTGGTCATATAGTAATTTCAGTTGGCGTTCAAGATTGAACGAAGCTTTTGCTGGTGAAAGCGTTCTAATCTTTGGATATCGCGGCGGTATAGAGTCCAGTTTCGCAACCACATAGCAATTCAAATGACAACAGCATCATAGACCATAGTTTTTGTTTAAATTTTAATTTAAAGTTCAGATATTTATACCTGGAGATGCATTTGATGAGCTTTCAAAATCCCCCTGATGCAGCTCCAGTTCTGCGTTTCACATCCTTTTCTGTACTGTACTGTACTGATGCGGCATTCACCCTAGACGGATTGAGCCGGCTTCTTCCTATTATGAGAAGAAGATTCTTGGGATAAATTACAGAAGTAGGGTACCCAGGCCTACTCGGATAACGTTCTTGCTTGCCGCGGGGTTCCCACAGACGCAGAGACAGGAACGACCAGAAGCCGCCGGTTACCGATGCAGACACTCCTTGGATTTTCAGCAGAGCCCTTGTTAGCCGGCGTGTGTGTCAGACCTGTCCGCCTTGGGTGGCCCTACATTCTTTTCTGAGGTGCATTTGTTTGATAAAAGGCTGCCTAGACATGAAAAATACGCTATTTGTTCCAGAGGTGTATCACAGATAGTAATATCAAAATCTGGTAAGATGTTATTTGGGGCTGACTGTGTAAAGACCTGGGTTTTTTTGATGTTTTCTGTAAAGCCCAAACAACAGTAGCAAAAATGCCCACAAACTGTAGTTCTTCTTTTAAATGATAGAGGGCACCGTTACCATAAGCATGTTAAAGTATTGAGATTTATGTACGTGTTAGACGTTTACATCATATCGATATCTGATGTCAACTCCTTAAATGTTTGTCTGGATTGCGAGAAACATTGCGTCCAGTTACAAGGAGAATAACATAGGAATCAATTCGCATCCATGATTTAGTCCGCACGTGATTGGAAATTCTTCTGAAATCATGTTTTGGTGGAATACACGTCCAGACATATTTTGATAGTCACACGGTTCATAACGAGTAAAAGTTCATTTTTTTTAAAAAAGTGATGGTTTATCAATGGACAGACTTGATATTATCTGGCCGTCGAAAGCAGATATTACCTAAATAATTATAATGAAAAACAATAAAGATGCCTGGAGAGAAGTCGGGCGAACGTGAATAAAGTTTTTTTTTTTTATCTGGAAGGCAAAGAACCTAACAAAGCATAGCAATGTATTACATACCTTCTCCCGGGTTCGGAAAAGGAAAACTAGTAGATGCTACAAAAGCTGTCTTTACTCACAAGTCTAGCATATCATGTAGCAAAATGCTCTATACCGTCGCGTTAGTAATGCATCTTCTCTTAACAGTTTCTACCGGAAGACTTCATTAGCTGTACCGATGAGGCTCACTTGATGTGATTTTGAGTCGCGGTGCATCATAATTGGAGAAGAAGAACATTTAAAAGAGAAATTACCTCTAACCTCCTGAATACGTTTAAATTCATTTAATAAAGTTATTTATAGATACTATTTAATATTGCATTTATTTATTGAATAAATAGCGTAGCAGAAAAAAAACAAACAGTGGAAGTTGTCATAAAACAAAAAAGAAAAACTTAAGTGACAAAACCATCTATCTGATATCAAACATCCGATTGTTGCGTGCACTAGTCTTCTCAGTATTTCTATCCACCTTCGAAACTTGGACTTTAAAAGCAGAATTACAGTAAAGAATCCAAGTATTAGAACTAGGAACTACGGAACAATTCAAGGCATCGTGTACTTAGAGCGCATCATAAATGATACAGTGCGAGATACTGCTGTATATTGACAGCAGTGTATGATCTCTGCTCGGCTTTTCCCTCTTGGCCGGCAATCGACAATCGTTTCGGTTTGGCAATGAAAGACGCCAACTCAGAGAATATTAACTTAATTATTTTTATTAATATCTACATGTACTATCCAGTAGGGTAGCTCTCCCCTACTGGGGAGCCGTTCCAGACACGAAAGAGAACACATCTACATTGCTTTACGTGTAAGGACTGACTCCCTTTGAAAAAACATTTCACTCTTTACCATTCCCATGCTACCTCAATCAATCAAAATCAACTTCCTTATTTTGGCTTGCATCTGACTTCGAAGGTCAACCTCAGGAATCCGGAGCAGAGATACACTTCCTCAAAAAAAATTAATAGTCTGATAAACTATTATTTAACAATACCAAGAGATAGACGCATTGTCCTTTACCTTACCTATGCAAAAAACTCCAACTGAAAGGGATAACGTTTTTTTCTTTAGTATACAAGTAGTCGCTTTTAAGAAGCATAAAAATAAAGCCACCTTTTGATCAATTCTGTTCCTTTCTACGTGTTTTTCATACAAATGTATCTCGTGTTGAAATCTGAATTCACTACGAAGCTATAATACTGACCTTCTAAAGAGGAACACTTTAACGTATGTATTGTTCACTGATATTTAATTTTGTGATTTGAGAAATACTTTCAACAGACTGTTTGCACAATGGCGTGATATTGTAACATTTTTCTTAAGCGTCTGCTTTGCTGTTTGATCTATAACAGTGGACGGACTATTATTTATTTTTTTTTTATTTTTCAAACAGCCGTTTCAAAGAATTTAACCCAACATTTTAAATTATTTCATCAATGATTTTGTTAATAGGTTTATGAAAGCGTCTTTGAACAACGTCTATAATATATGAACACATATATCCGTGTGCCTTGCTCAAGATTTTACCTACTAGATAACTTTATTGCATGGTGTTTATATCCGTCATTTTAAAATTTACTAGATTTTTTTGCATTACACTGACGCGGGTTGAAATCCTCACACTATTTAGTATTGTTGAAGTTATCGCTGACATTTTTTGTTGAGATTTCGTACAATTTCGAAAACCAATCGATAAAATTTAAACAAGCTGATTTGTTTGGAATAAAAAAAAAATTATTTCGCGGTTTAATAATTTCTTTAGTTTAATCTAATTTTATAGGACTTCATGGTAAACAATATTTTTTAAGAAAATTTCTGTTTTTCCTTTTTAGCAGCAAATAATAAATTCTTATGATTTTTTTTTTTTTTACCGTTGCGCTTGCAACCTATAACTGGCCTTGCGTAAATAATTCTTTCTGGCGTCAAATTCCAACTTTTTGAAGCGTTTGGACTTGTGAATTATACAGTATAACCCGGATATAAGAGAGTTGTTGGGACCGGAGAAGAAGTCTCTTATATCCGGGTTTCTCTTATATCCGGGTTTGGTCTAATATATATACATTAACACAGGCTCTAATTTGGGACCAGAGAAAATCTCTCTTATATCCGGGTTTCTCTTATATCCGGGTCTCTTATATCCGGGTTACACTGTATTGATAAAACTGCAACAAGTTAAGTAAAATAAAGGTGACTTGGGAAATGCCTAACGAAGGTCAATCTTACTTTGTTGAAATGTGTGTGGTAGCAGGGGGTAGATCTGACAGACGTTCGCAGCTAGGTTAAGTCATTTGATGTCTGCTACCCCCCTTCCACCCCAGTGTAGTATTGGGAGAAAGGCGAATGACGACGTGAACTTCTTTTGTATGTTAAATAATGCAACTTCTAAATTTTCCAAAAAGATAATGAAAAAGTATTGATCTAAGCTAAGCAACCGAGTAAAACCAACTGTATGGTTTATCTCCTTACCTGTTTGCAGTTTACGCAAAAAAATTGGTTTCGATCGGTCAACGTATGACTGTTTTAGAGGGTGTGACGGACGGATTAACGGAAATCATGGAATTTTATATATAGATATTCTTTAGATTAAGTACTCTATACCATGAATATGATTTAATTTGTAATTATTAAATTTTATAAAAGTAAGTCGGGGATCTAATTTGCTATATAAATGTTATGTAAAATGCTCCTTTAAGGTTCGCGAAACGTTTTCGACGAAATCAAAATTGTCCCCTACTACAAGGTTTCTTAAAATTTAACATTTTTTTCAAATGTCGTATTCTCGATTTCTTACTCGATATTAATACATAAAAAAAAATGTCCAGATAACGGATTTCAAAGATTTTTTTTCATTTCACGTGTTTGATAAATAGATGGATCAGTTTACAGTGATTTTACATAACGAATTGAACCCCCTATTAACTTTCATAAAATTTAATTTAAAAAAAAAAATCATATTAGTGTGAATTACGGCCATATCACTTTGAAAGACCGGTCCTTGTACGATCGCCGAAGTTAAGCAATGTCGATCCTGATCAGTTCCTGGATGGGTGAACTCTTTGGAATAACGGACGCTGGAAGCTTGCATGTGCAGATGGTATAATTGATAGCATCTCGGAATTCAAAATGGAGAGCCGAGTTTCAATTTCAGTCGGGTTCATTATATTCACTAACGCGTAAACAACCTTGGAAAACGTTTGAATTCACACCCTTCCCCCTGCTATGGGTTAGATAGTAGGACTTGTATCCGTAAAATAATTAATATATCCCAAAAATTATTACGATCTAAAAAAGATTTTCTGCCTTTGAGCCATCTGCAAAAGGTTGATAAACCGTAAAGAAAATAAATCAATAGAACATATTCGTGGTCCGGCGTTCAACTGAGTCCTAACTCGGTGCTGCACACTTTCGACCTTGTTCCGCATCTAAGCTACCCTTAGAAAATTATTTTTGAGCACTTCGACGCCGTGTAATGGTTAACAAGCGTATCTCGCTAGATACATTGCAACTGAGCAGTAATATCGATCTTGTTGCACACTTTCGGCCTTGTGTCGCATTTAAGGTACGCTTAGAAAATCATTTAGGGCGTGAGTAATGGTTAGCATGTTTGTCTCATTAGAACAATGGCGACTGACTAGTGAGTTCGATCCTCACCGAGGACTGCACAATTTCGGCATTGCACCACATATGAGCTACACTTGGAAAATCATTTAGGGGCACCGCAAGCCTGTCTCATTAGAACTTTGTGCCACATGTAAGCGACACTTAAACATCATCATATTCGTGGTCCGGTGCGGTTATTCTATAGTATTAGGTTGGTGCAAACATAATGACATAATAATGTCGTTTTTTGACGTATTTTTAACGCCAAAAAAACGACATTATTACGTCATTGTTATTACACCAACCTAATAATATGAAAAAATATTTTCGAATAAATTATTATTTCAGGTATTAGTGCCAATTGTACAACACCAACTCCAGATAATTTCTTTACAGATTGAATTAAACTTTTAACTCTTAGAGATTTCGCCACTGAATTCTTGTGGCGAATGTGTAAAAAAACTAGTATATCGTTTATTCATATTGTTCCATATCTTCAGTGTTGCCTTCAGTGATGACAGATCTAGAGAAGACTTCATTACTATGTTTCATTGCAAAATTATCGCTGTGTTTCCATGAAGCACAAGCATCTGTGGATTTTCTTGCCAAAGAAATGGTATTTTTTGTTATCTTCCCAATGAACCGGATGCTGAAAGTACTGTCCAGTAACAATATATACAGTCTTCAAGGGTTTATAATAAGGAATTCTTTTTTAATAACATCAAGCACAGAAAAAATCATTTTTTTTTACCGTTGAATACTTTCTCGGGTGAGGTACTACAGTGTGTTTTTTTCGATTCTCGTAATTAAACTATTCTATATATCATTGAATGCTGGTAAATTTCTGCTCAGATGTAGAAGATACTTTAAACTATGCGGAGATGATTCTACATAAGAATGCTAATAAATGCAATGCGGAGAACGTATGAGTAAAACAGCGAGTTTTAAGGAAAATTTAAAACTACAATGAAACGTATACTTACAACCAGAATGAGACAGTTGAAATTTATGGAACATATAACAAGGAAAGAAGGCCTGGAGAACGTAACACTTACAAGACAAGGATTAATCTAATTAATGCTTTTGAGTGAATACATATCAGAGTAAGTATAAGAAAGGACAGTAAAAAGTTAAAAATAAATAAAAAAAAAACAAAAAAAAACGAAAACTAAAATAAAATAACCTGACTGCATTTTGTGGTTGTCCAAATCTTGACAAAACACGTCACATAAAAAGAAAGTAAACACCGTTGACCATATTATTCCAAAATCTGATGTTGATTTTTGAAACATCATGTTGAATTCATTTCTTAGTCCCTGGATGTTTTCATATTGCTTGTAAACAACACTGACACATTGAATAAACAAGATCAAGATAAAGCAACCCTGTGAAGACACCTTGAATTTTTAGCAACATTTGTTAGTATTTGTGTCTTAGTATCCCCATAAAATTTTAAAACATTTCATCAATTTCAAGCAAATTAACGAAGAAATAAAACGTCATGTGAACTGTGACAAAAACACAAATTTTGTTAGGAATAAAGAAAAAAAGTGTCTGAGTGCTATGTGATATCCATCCTCTCATAAGGCAGTGAATATTCTTGGACAATCTTCCCAAGGATGAGGAGAAAACTAGAGGCAGCAGAAATGGGGTCCTATAGAAAGATACTGAAAATACCACGTACGGTATGTGTAAGTAACTAGAAAGTGTTCAAGAAAATGACAACAGAACGAACGCTTATGCTCAATATCAAGAAAATAAATTTTGGGGACACATAATAAGGAATGAGTGCTTGGAAAACTTAACCCTTATGAGCCATATTGAAGGCAAGAGAAATAGGAAAAGGCAGTGAACCACTTACTTGACGAGCTTGTGTGGATGAATGGCAGAATCAGGGTGGCCCTATCATAGCGAAAAAAAAAAAAACTGTTAAAAGTTACACGAGATAGAATATTGTGGGGGAGACATGATCGCCATAATAAAGAAGGGCTTGGAAAATCTAAACCACGCAGAGTATATTGAAGGCAAGACAGTGTCCGGTTTCGGGCTATTTTTCTGACGAGTTTGTGTGATAGATAGCAGAATGCGGGTGGCCATAGAAAATGAAAAAAAAAATGCCGTCTGTGTAAGCATTCAGTCAGTTATGCGCCATGCGATATACACGCTTAAGCGATCATGTATCTTTCGATACATGATTGACGAGGCATTTTTTTCTCGCTTTAGGTTGCCATTTCTTTCTGCGGTAGAACAGTTGGCATCCAAAGTCTGTCCTGCTATTTATCCACAGCTGGGGAAGAATAAGAGGATTCATACCTTTCCTAAGGGTATTAGCACGTAAGTGAATGTAATGGATTCGATTGTAATTCGATCTCGGCTCTAACAATTCCTCAATCCGAGCAGCTATACACTACTCCACCGTAGTAAATATATGCAATTTTTTCATTTATGGATTTTAAAACCTATTGGCGTTGTCATGATCACATATAAAATAAGCATATACAGGGTGTTTCAAAAAATTTGATATCATTTCGCAATCTAATAACTTTGTTAGATCTCCATCAAATGACTTCAAATTTTAATAGCATCTTTATGTTTAATGTTTGTTTTATGTTTTTATGTCTTTATGTTTTTGTGTTTTTCTTATTTGTATTTTTATGTTCTTTAATCTTTAAACAGCGAGTTTTAAGGAAAATTTAAAACTACAATGAAACGTATACTTACAACCAGAATGAGACAGTTGAAATTTATGGAACTCATAACAAGGAAAGAAGGCCTGGAGAACGTAACACTTACAAGACAAGGATTAATCTAAATAATGCTTTTGAGTGAATACATATCAGAGTAAGTACAAGAAAGGACAATAAAAAGTTAAAAGTATATCAAAAGAAAGAAAAAAACGAAAACTAAAATGAAAATAACCTGACTGCATTTTGTGGTTATCCAAGTCTTGACAAGACACGTCACAGAAAAAGAAAGTAAACATCGTTGACCATATTACTCCAAAATCTGATGTTGATTTTTGAAAATTCATTTCTTAGTCCCTGGATGTTTTCATATGCTTGTAAACAATACAGACACGTTGAACAAACAAGATCTTATTATCTTTTTCTTTACAGGTATAAAAATGCCGTGTCTCAGGCGGTGCGCATATTGAACATTTGTGAAATTGTTCACATAATCCACATGCTTTTGAATTTCTCATTCAGATTTGGAAGAATAAATCTTATGATCTTCAACATTAATACTTTTTAATTTCATTTGCCTTAATCATGTACTTTCTGTGATATTTACATCTCAAAGGATATCAAATTTTTTGAAACACCCTGTATATCATTGTGATAAACCTGGCTTCAAATCATATATGTATTTCAAATTTATTATCTCCTAGTTTTAATCCGTGATAATTTCACTGTTTTCCTATTTTAAATTCCTCGTGAATTTTAATTTTTCATTTAATGATTAAACGAGCTCATGGCTATTTTTAAGACAATAAAAATCCGGAGAAATTACCCATCGTTAATTATTTGAGCTTAACAATTTTAACAAAATAATGCAAGAGCAATTATAAATATGAATTCTGGTTGTTATTTTAAGAAGTAAGGGGATACAAATTAAAAGATTTGAAATTGAAAACTCTCTTCCATTTCGCTCACACAGACATTAAACACTTCTATTTTCCTTTTTTTTCTTTTTTTCTCAATGAAACCGAGCGCCGACTTTGATATGGATTTTGTCTTCTCAAGCGATCAAAACGGAATAGTCCATTATTTGTGATGTATTGGCAGGACGTAACGGTCGTGCGAAACTAACGAAAGTTGGGACAAGCACAGTTATCATATAATAATTTCGAGAAACGTCAGATTGTTATTCCGATTACTGGATTATTACCGCGATGTTTCGACAGGTCCATTTTGCCGCCTTCTCTGACTACGAAAATGTGACTTTTTAGGCGTGTCAACAGTGCACACATTCTCACGAGTTTCCGAAGCACGTAAGGAAAGTGTTATTTAATTAAACTAGAAGATCTACTAAAACGCACCCGTTAAACCACCAAGGGATGCCAACAAAAATAACATACAATTTTTTCTCCAGCTCTTTCTTTAGAGATTCAAAGATAATCAACAAAACAGCGTGAAAGAATTATCTCCATTATTCAAAACATGCAGAAAACGAACTCGTTTCCTGTGCAATGTCTGGTGTTCTAAAATGCCTTCAGCGTTCGATGCATTTGTATTCGTAAATTTAATAATAACTCCGTGCCGTAAACGCAGAGCGTAAGCTTTTAGTTTCAGCACACTTTGCTAGGTAATAGGTAAAGATGTAACGTAGTTGTGGCAGTATAGCTGTTGCTGCTATGTTAAGCGTACATAATATAGCCAGGTCTTAACCGTGAATAGATTGTTGGGACTAGAAAATGAGGCATCCTATCTCCGATGCGGCAACAGTAGCAAAGTTATTCAAAGCATTCTGTAAATAAGTGGCACATGATGCAAAAGACGTTTTACCAGCAATGACAAAGATGAAACGATCTAACGAAGGCGTTCGTAGCATCACACCACATCCCAAATCAATGCTACCTACCTATCACGTCGTGGGTATGACGATGAACTACATCCAGCATCAAAGATTCCGAACGGGGGATTTTGAGGTACGTGTAAACATCTCATAATAGCTGTTGTTCCCAGTCGACCGTAACCCGGGGTGTTAACACCTGTTAGGGTCGCAGCGATGGACAAATAGTTAACCCTCAAACTGGGGCAAAAGAATCTATGAAAGTATAACGATACATTTTTATAGAAAAATACCAGTAATATAGTTTCGATAAAAATATTACCAGTAATATATTTAAAAAAAAAAAAAGAAATATTACCAGTAATACATTTTTTAAAAAAATATTACCTGTAATAGATTTTTGAAAAAAAATATTATGAGTAATAGATTTTTGAAAAAAAATGTTACCAGTAATACATTTCTGAAAAAAATGTATTACCCGTAATACATTTTTGGAAAAAATATTATGAGCAACAGATATTTGGAAAAAGATATTACCATCAATACATTTTTGAAAAAAACAATACCAGCAATAGATTTAAAAAAAAAACAATATTACCAGCGATTCATATTTAAGAAAGACTATTTTACCAGCAATACATTTTTGAAAAAACTATATTACCAGCAATAGATTTTGAAAAAAATATTACCAGTAATATGTTTTTAAAAAAATATTTAGAAAAAAAATTATTTAGAAAAAAAGTCATTACCATCTGTGAAAAAAAAATATTACCAGCAATACATTTTTAAAAAAAAATAATACCAGGAATATATTTAAAAAAAAAAGCCTTATTACCAGAATTACATTTTTGAAAAAAAGATACCAGCAATACTTTTTAGAAGAAATTTTTTTGCCATCAATGAATACATATTCTGTTCATACAAATATATATTAAAAATTTGGTTGGCATTAAATTACCCATACGTTATGAAACAAAAGAAACCATAACCAAACCAACCTACCTAGTTACCTCATCGACCGCATAGAGATAAGTGAGTGCACAGCCCCGAACGGTAATTAATTGTGAATTCAATGTTTCCATGGCTGTTTTCCATGGTTGATATATGGTTGGCCCGGGTTACATATGATATTGAATCCGGAGTTGCTTTCTTCTAAAATAGTTAAGAACAATAGCTAGAAATCTAAGTCTAACCTTACTTTTTAACTCATGGATGGAACAGAAGAAATAGTTTCATGCCTTTATCTACCATATTTGTGCGAAAGTGAGTATAACAGACTCGACCGGAATTCGAACTCTGCCCTTCGATTACTAGTTCTGAGCTGCACTACCTGCACATCCAATACTGGAGAAGCTCAAGCCACCAGTCAACCAACTGTACAGCGTTGACAATGGTGACGGTGCCTTAACTGGGCTAAAGACCAATGTTATTGTGTCTGTGTCGGCTCTTCATAGATGTCGCGTTTACAGCAGACGGTGCAATTCCTGTGTGAGAACAACATAGTAGCAGAAACAATTCAGGCTGTTATCAATGTGTTGTGCAAGTGTTTGTGGCCTTGAGATGTTGTGGGTAACGTTCTGTTGAATTTGCAAGGAGCATTAGTAGCGCTGGAGACCTCTTTGAGAGGAGTGATATAAACAGATATCATTGTAGAGACCATTCGACCACGTTTCTTTAGGGTCTATCTTACGGATGTAACGGTTTTCTAGAACATCGTCGTTTCAACGTTGGACAACGTTAGAAATTTGTAAAAGAAGTTTAATACAAATCAAAGGACGTTAAAAAATATTGAAATCAATAGCTAAATAGATATGAAGGCAACAAGAAAATTTCAAAGGAAAAAAAACAAAAAGTAGATACATCATGGTTTATTAGACAAACAAATGGCGGATCAAAACGTTAATGGCTAGCTGACACTAACTTTTTTTTTGCCACATCATGTTATTAAAGGAAAAAATAGTCTCCTGGAAGAAGGTAGTACTAGAATCTACTTAGCGCGATCATTCCATGCACACTTCATGGTAATTGATCCGATGAGCTGCTTTCGCTGGTTCCAAGACTTCGCGAATTCAAGCGTTCTACAAGGCTGGCATCCCGCTCTCACTCTTTCACTGTTGAAACTGTTAAATGTAGCTGCCTCTTCTACTCCAACAGCTTCATGTCTCGCACCTCTCGCCCTTGGAAGTCCCTTCCCTACTCCTGTTTCCCTGATAGCTTTAATCTTCAACTATTCAAATGTAATGTCAATCGACATCTCCAGTTGCCTTGCTCTATCCACTATCCTTCTCCTCATGGTTTCTCTATCATTCCTATCTGCTCTCGCTCCAAATCTTCTGCAACCCCTTGCGTGCTAGTGGCTTCCCGCCTTGCTAGGGCTGAAATGCTTAAAAAACAAAAAACAAAAAAAACCCCCAAAAAACAAGTTTGAATTCGATATAATAGTCAATAAAAATGAAGTCAAGATGCGAACGAAAATAGGAAAAGTGAATGCATTCAACACTCAAAAAAGAAGAAACTTTGCCAATAGTCTTGAAATCATTGCCAGCATCTTTGGATCAATTGTTCCTAATTGACAGTGGTTCCTGACCGCCAGTAACCTTCTTGAAATTAGCACTCGCCTTAAAATATGTTAAATATGCAGAGAAATATATAATTAAAGCCAAGGGCTATCCTAGAGTTGTTGGCTTCAAATGACATCGAGTATTTTATTAATGAAGTCTGAATGAAGCGACGTGTCTTGCGTATATTAGAGAATCGCCTGGGTTTTTCGATAGATCAGTTGAAGATGACAGATGGCCGCATCTCTAACAAGACAATGATTAGAAGACACAGGAAAGAAACCCTTAACATTAATTGTAATGAAAAATGTAGGCGTGCTTAAATTCTGATATTAATTCGACCGAAAGTAAACATTGAGGGCTTGATGGTAATTTGAATCGATACATTCATGAAAATACATTCATTTGTCAAGCCTTCAAATAATTTTCATATCTATCTATCTATCTATAGTGATTTTCCAAGTAGCTTGGATGTGGCACGAGGCCGAAAGTAAGGGGCATCCAGTGAGGATCGAACTCACTACTCAGTTGTAATTGTTCTAGCGAGACAAACTAGCTAAACCATTACACTGCCTCGAGGTGCCCTATATATATATATATATATATATATATATATATATATATATATATATATATATATATATATATATATATATATATATATATATATATATATATATATATATATATATATATATATATATATATATATATATATATATATATATATATATATATATATATATATATATATATATATATATATATATATATATATATATATATATATATATATATATATATATATATATATATAGATAGATCTCAGCAAATGTGTACACTTTAATTATCCCTACCATTTTCTATTCTGCTATCCAGGCTTGGTAGGTGGACTATCCTCCCCTCTCCTTCTTGCATTTGATATTTCCTGGGAGGGTAAAATTTAAAAAGCCCACATTCTTTACTTTATGTGTCCTATACTAACAATTTATTTTCTCGCACTTCTCGCTTGCGGAAATCTTTTCCGGCTCCATTCTTTCCAACTTTCTTCTCTTGTACTCGCTCCTTCATAACATTTGTTTTCTAATTCTTTCACAATCAGTAACCCCTTGTGTCTTAGTAGCTTTACTGCCTTGCTTGGGGTAAATTCGTTTAAAAATATGTCAACTCTTTCCTATTGCCGAAAGATGGTCTCTCGCGGCCAAATTGGTAGCAACACGTTTCAGATTTCGGAAGGTATAATGTTTCTTTAGTAGGAGCGTTTGTTATTAATTTCACGATTGAGGAAAATAATGAAATCAGGGATAGCAACTCAAATAGGTACCCCCACCCCAACTAAAAATAACGTTTATAGCGACAAGAAAGAAAATCGGATTAAAAAATCCATTTAATATGGTGACCATGAAATTTAAGAAAGATATAATCTCGGAATAGAAAAATAAATTTATTAAGTGATGTGAACCCAACCTGGGAATCTTCCTGGGTAAGACGATAAATAATAAAAAAAATGTCTGAAAGCATCAATTTAATGTATATATATATATATATATATATATATATATATATATATATATATATATATATATATATAGGGCTCTTTAGAGTTATAGAACACGATTGGTCTAGGAGATGGAAAACTCTTACACGAAAACCCTGAGGTATATTGTCTGCTTTCGTCTGTGGCATTTATTTGCACCGACTAAATGTATCAACAATTCCGAAAAGTGTGGATGGTACTGCACAAGCCTTCACTACTTTAATCAAATCACTTGTGTGGGTTTTCTGGCGGTTTACCTTGATTCGTTCTTATTCTGAATCATCTTCAAGAAGCGAGAGCAAGATCTAAAAGGTCAGCCAATCTAACAGTGATCTCATCTCCCAATCCTCACACTTGCTCCATATGTGGCCTTCTTTGTAAATCACTAGCGGGTCTTAAATGCCACTGAAGATTATCGCACAAACTTTCATAACTGAATCAATAAGCTGTTAGATCCTCATACGTCGAAACCGACGGGAGAGTCCATTATATATATATATACATATATACAGGGTAGAGAAAAATAGTTTTACAAACTTTGTGGAAAAACATCCATATTAACATATCCTTCATTTTTGTGCTATTAATTTTAAAGTTTACAGTAGACGCTGTTAAATGTACAATCCAAGATATAATCCAAAAATACCTACACAAACTTTGAGGGGCACTTCCTGACACTAAATCAAGGTAAGATGTCGATATAAACATATGTCCCAAAGGTCATCGTTGTAGCTCAATAAGGAAAATCATGTTAAACTGCGGTCCTGGGTATGCCGATAAACTACATCCGCGTCCTGGGTAAGAAGATAAACTACGTCCAGCAGCAAGGCCTCTGATCAAGAGGTTTTGAGGAGCATGGAACCACCTCTTAATTGCTGGTGTTCCCAGGTCCACCCTGGTAGCATCTGCTAGGGTCCCAGCTATGGGCAAATAGTTAACTATTACCAGCAATACTTTTTTGAAAAAAATTATTACGAGCAATACAATTTTAAAGGAAAAATATTACCAAAAACAGATTTTTGACAAAACAAAATATTACCAGCAATAAAGATTTTTGTCGGCATCTGGTGACCTATTGGGGTTGGTGTGCCGTAGAACAGAATAAACCAAACCAATCTAAACCAAAGAATACATATTCTATTCATATGAATGTATTCTAAAAATGTTGTCGGCATTAAATAACCCATTGAGGTTGATATGCCGTAAAACAAAATAAACCAAACCAATCTAAACCAAAGAATACATATTCTATTCATATGAATGTATCCTAAAAATGTTGTCGGCATTAAATAACCCATTGAGGTTGATATGCCGTAAAACAAAATAAACCAAACCAATCTAAACCAAAGAATACATATTCTATTCATATGAATGTATCCTAAAAATGTTGTCGGCATTAAATAACCCATTGAGTGTCGTAAAACAAAATAAACCAAACCAAACCAAACTTGGAAAAATGGAAAAAGATTGAACGGAGATCTGAGAACAATAAGAAAGAAATTCTATATTCTGGCGACATAAGAAAAAAAAAAAGAACTGATATTACGAATTTCTGTCTAAATTTCTGGAATGAAGAGTTATAAATATTTATATTATTTACAGGCGGATTATTGTCTTTGTTGTTATCGAAACGTTTTGGCCGTTGTGTTCTCCGGTATTTGTGAAGCAGCAGCTATTCGGTGCGTTCAGCATCCAGATTAAGTTGGAGGCTGTACGTCTTCCACGCAGAATTGTCACATCGGAAAATAGCTAAAATTAATGCAAGATTGCAGTGCATAGATCCCCCTTGTATGGATTTTAACGCATGCCTTATCATCTCTCAGCTGTGTCTCTGTCTTTGAGGACAGAGGGGCAACTGAGAAAATTATACTGAAGAGGTGCCCAGCCCTGGGGAACAGCTTCCCGAGGTCGCGCCCTCCCATTGCACCAGAGGGAGGGATCGGTGCTCGCACTGAGGCCAGCGTAACCGACGGTTGCGGGGAATTTTTTGTCTCTTGCCCGGGTGTACGTGCTCGGGTCTCTACTTTAAAAAAGACCTTGTGTCACATCTTGTCCTCGTGGGGGAACGAGTAAACACCGCACGGGAAAATAGCGTCGTGGATTAACGCGTTGTTTCGAGAGAAAGACAGTAGACAGCATGTAACTATTGATTCTAAAAATGTCACAAAAATTAGAGAGAAAATTGAAACGATGAGTCATAGAAATGTTTTCGGCATTGAATAAACCCTTGCAGGTGTTAGTACTATTTATGTAGACAGAGTGAAAAGTTGCAGAATATAAAAAAAAAATAAAGGCGTACAATCAAACGTACTATATCGTTTTAGTAATCACAAAGAGAAATGTTAGTTGAACGAAGAAATAGGTGAACCATGATTTCCCAGCAGTCATTTGTATTTATGAATGTATAGATACACTGGATTGACCAGATGGGTTAGATTTTCGGTCCTTCATGTTTCTTGTTAACCAACAAGACAACAGTTGCTAGATAAAAAATGCTTTTCGTTTAGTATTGAAGACGCTAAAATTATAGGCCCCTCTAAAGTGAACAACAAATTTAGAAAATTAGCGTAAGGTTTTTTAGCAATATGTTTCATTCTTTATTTGGTAAAAACTGGAAGCATTAAGTTAAAGTGTATGGTCATGCGAGAATAATTCTATTTCATGATTCTTCAAAGTATTGACAATTGCCCACGTCACGAAAATGATTTCAAATACTTAATGCTTTGTCTCTTACAGAGGTTTCTCCAATTCCTTTATGACTTCCCTAACTGTCCTATTCTCTGCAGTTACTTATCAGCAAAACCTACGTTTTAACTTTCCATGATCCTGATCTACCCTTGATGTATTTCTTATCGATTGGATAACATTATGCCAATCTCTTATCTGGAATTCAAGTCTTCTTTATATTTAGTAATTCTATTCCTAGTATTGATCGTTTCATTGGTCTTTGAACATTTCTAAAGTAATTTTCAAAAGATCTTTTAATTTCGATGTTTCACAGCAGTAGGTCAACTTTGGCACAACATATTCATTAGACACTTTAAATTTTAATTATATTTCTAAGGAGCTTTCTTAATGGTTTTAATATTTTATAACAAGACGCTAAATTATGACTATTTATACCATCAATAATTGAGAGACCAAATTCTGTTCCAATTCTTCCATGACTTTCGTATCTGTGCTATTCTCGCTAGTTACTTATCAGCAAACCCCGACATTTTATCTTTTCCTGAACCTGATCTTCACCTGATGTGTTTCTCATCGATTGGATAACATTCAGCCAATAATTTATTGCGAACTAATATTGGCTTCTGTCTACTTCTTAAAATTATCCCTGGATATTTGGATGTTAAAAAACATCCATCAGAAACGCCTCTGATCGAGAAGTTTTGAGGGGCGTGAAATCACTTTTTAATTGCTGTTGTTCCTAGGTTCACTTAGACACGGGGTGGTAGCAGCAGATATGCTCCAGATATGGGCAAATAATTACCCAAGAAACTGGAGCCAAAAAAAATACTATGAGAGTGTAACAATAGCTCTACCCTGACCCGGAGTGGTAGAAACTGTTAGGGTACCAGTTATAGGCAAATGTTTAATCCCTAAAATGCAGTGAAAAACCATGAAAGTAAGAAAATACATTTTTATAGTAAAAATATCAGCAATAAATTTTTATCGTAAAAAATATTACTAGGAATACTTTTTGTAAAACAATTAAAAATATTACAGGGAATATAATTTTGTAAAAAAAAACTAATATTACTCGCAATACATTTGTGGTAAAAAATATTACCAGTAATACATTTGTGGTAAAAATATTACCAGCAATACATTTGTGGTGAAAAAATATTACCAGTAATACATTTGTGGTAAAAAATATTACCAGCAATACAATTGTGGTAAAAATATTACCAGCAATACATTTGTGGTAAAAATATTACCAGCAATACATTTGTGGTAAAAATATTACCAGCAATATATATGTGCGAAAAATATTACCAACAATATATGTGTGACAAAAAATATTATCAGCAATACATTTGTGGTAAAAATATTACCAGCAATACATTTGTGGTAAAAAATATTACCAGCAATACATTTGTGGTAAAAATATTACCAACAATATATGTGTGACAAAAAATATTGTCAGCGATAGGTTTTGGTAAAAAAAAAAATGTTATCAGCAATATATTTTTGTAAAGGAAATTACTAATGGTTCCCCCAAAAATTAAATTTCGATATTAAATAACCCATAAGAAGGTGATATGCAGCTAAACAAACATACATTTATGCTGTTCTCCAAGAAATTTGAGTTAATTTTTCCATTTTAGCATCAATTTTGCTAAAGCAACATTATTACGTAAAGCAGACGACCTGCGTTCAGATCTGACCCCTTGAAGTAACGCTGATGAACCATGGAGGTGACCACCAGAGGTTCATAATACTAAGTCGTACTGGAAAATTTAATGTTAGATCTAAATTCAAATCTAAGCGATGCATTTTATCGATTATATTCTTTATTTAATCAAGTTCTTTTGTCAATCTAATCGCCAGCTCAACTCTTTTGTGTCACTTAAAACTGTATGCTAATTGAACCAAGGAAAATGTGCTTCACAACTTAGGCATGTTGGCCAGAAAGTTTCTCAAAATTGTCTGACATGGAGAGATATCGTTATGTATATTTTACTCGGATTAATGTCTGCATGTTTGTTGTTATTATCACAGTGTTTCGGCCATTGTGTTCTCTGGTCTTCTGAATCTTTTATTTAATCTTCAGGCATTGGATTGCTCTCGTTCCTCTGTTCATGACTAGGGATATATTTCCTTGTTCTTATTTGTATTGCTCTGTTGAGCCAGAGGCGGTTTCCACTGAGTCTAAATCTATGCCTCTCTGTCCAGGAATTCCGCTCACAATAACTATGTCACCAAATCCATAAACCATTATAGTTATTATCATAATGTTCTTATGATGTGTGTCTCTCGATCCCGATAAGCTTCAGGGAATTTCAAGCGGAAACATCTATTTACTCTATTGCGCTAGTTTGTTCTGCTCACCATCTATAAGGATTTTTTTAGTACTATTCGGCGATTGCGAGAATTGCTTCCTCTAGATCTGAGCCTGTATTTACTACCCTAGTGATTGAACGCACGGTTAATATGTCAGAAAAATTCACGAACAAATGTTTTCATTCCCCATTCCCGTGAAGACGATCTGCCATCATAGAAAAAAGGCTCCAGTTTGAAATTTCCCGAAGACACCTGAAGAAGGCCAGTGAGCTCAATGGTTTAAGCGTTATTTTCATTGTAAAAAATATAACCCGAAAAAAAGTCTAACATTAAAAGTAGAAAAAAAATAACATGGAATTCAAAACAGGCTCAAAAGATCTAGAAAACTGGTCTAGTAAGGAATGCATTTATGTTCTTTAGATGTCTTGGGACTAAATTGGAATATCTTGCATCAATGAGAAATCAAACATGGTACCTATAGAAACCAGTAATCTAAAGTGGGGGAAAAAGGAAAATAAGTGGAAGATTCTTGGCGTCATGATTAGAACCAGTACCTCCTGATTTACATTTAATAAAACATTGTTCTATAACGTATTGTTTTCTGATGTATAGAATAAAAAAGAATAACTCGCAAATAACGAAAAAAACGAAGGGGAAGAATGAAGAGAAACAAGGAAAGAATGAATGAATAAATGGATGATTAAAAGAATGAAAGATGGAAGGAAAAAAATGGTGATGTTAATTACAAAGAGATATAATACTGATACTAATACTACTACTACTACTAATAATGATAATAATACAAATAAGAACAAACAAGAAGAAAGAGATTCACATATGTAAATATAGAAAAATACACAACTAATTCGAGTTTATTCCAAGCTACCATATATGGTCTAGTGATTCTACTATATATTTAGATATCTATCGGCAATGTCATTGGTCCTGATCTGGCATCTGCACTTCTATGTTGGATGCATAGCCTCATCGGGGTAGAAGGTAACGATAAAGCAGACTTAGCATCCAAATCAACTTTAGATATACATGTAGATTCAACGACCCAAACCCTATAAACGGACTTTAAGGATGTCGCAAATATATTCAAAAGAAGTGGCAAAATTCTGGGACGATAACCCATACAATAAACTTTCCGTAATTCAGCCTAAACTAGGAGAATGGATGTCGGCTTTCAGAAAATTTCGAAAGGAAAAAGTAATAAAGATCCGCTTAGGCATTGGCCAAACAAGTATAACATACTCGTACTTGCTAAACAACGATGATCAACCAGCATGACAAATATGTGAATCGGCTTGCACTATTAAACATATATTAACCGAGTGTGCAGACCTTGTTCTCTCAAGGCAATAATGTATGAGATCTTCGAGAAAGCAAAAGTGGATGGCATATGATTTCTTAAAACAGTGGGCCTCTACCAAAATATATAAACCAAATGGAAATGCCAATAAAATCAATTTCTCTACAGATTACATATCTGAAAAGATTGCATCAATGAATCCAGACTATCAACAAAATCCCTCTTTACAAAAGTACGTCAAATTAACGGATATCTTGCAAGAATACATTTATTTATTTATACAAATCTATCTTAAAATTTTTGTCGGCATTAAATAACATATTTCGGTTGATATGCCATAAAACAAACCAAACCAAACCATCGACTTCAGTCACTTTCCGTCCGCCATAATGTAGCTTCCCTATGACTTTTCTTTAAATAGTATTTGTTCAGTACTAGATTGGCAGCATGGTCTCATCATTTTACAGTTGAAATGGTTCCATGGAACTGCAGGTTATATGCTAACAGTTTCTTTTCTTGCACTTCTCTTCCGGCTTTCAAGTCAAGTTTGATCTTCAAAAAATTAAATGTAATGTCATTCATTAACTTCTATCTTCTTAATTTCTGTTCTAATATTGTCCTCTCTCTTTTAAATAAAATTTAATTTTTTTTTTATATTTTTCACAATTCCCACGTCATAGTGGCCTTGAATCCTTACTTGGGGTGAAACGATTAGAAAACTGTCCTAACTGACAAAATAATTGCTCAACTTCAAGAATGAATTGAGGCGGAAATTCTCCATCGGGACAAGGAAAGTAAGAATTCATTCGTGGCGTAGTTTACATTTTAAATTTTCAAACTGAGACGCAAATACATGTAATTGATGCGCAAATGTTGTGAGCTGTGAGAGATAAATAAATACAAAACAAGCAAGATACTATTTGCAAGCTTATATTTTATATTACATGTTGGCCATCAACAATCCGACAATATGGTTCGATTTTAACACGTAATATCGCCAAAGAGAAGAATGAAATATTTAATTGAGTGAAATGTTTCCTTCATCAGTTTTATTGGCGCCATTCCAAAGCTTTCGGCAAGCTCAGACCTGGATCAAGTAAAAATGATAGGTAATGAATTTTCATACTAATTTCTTTTCGTGGGTGTTTTCCGTGATTTTTTTTGTCCTGGGTATGATGATAAACTACATCTGGCAGTAAGGCCTCTGATCGGGAGGTTTTGAGGATCGTAAAACCACTTTGTGATTGCTGTTTTTCCCATGTACACTCTGACCCGGGGTAGTTGCACCTGCTGAGGTTCAAGTTATGGGCAAATAGTTAACCCCAAACGTGGGTCAAAACACTATGGAAGTGTAAAAATAGATTTTATTAGTAAAAATACCAGCAATACATTTTTAAAAAAAATTATAACCAGTAATATATTTTGGAAAAAAATATATTAAAAAAGTATTAAAAGTAATGAATTTAACTCTAAGAGAAAAACCCTTACAAAAATACGTCAATGAAATTTGATCTACAAAACTTATTTCTTACAAAGAATACATATATCTAGTCAAAATTAAATAAGCCATCGACGTTGATATGTCCTAAAACGAAGCAAACCAATCAGAGTTTCTTCAGAATTCTCGCAAGTTACCATCTTATATATAAAGTACAGTGTATGTGTTTGTGTGTGTGTGTGTGTGTATCCACGCAACTCCTCCGCTCCCACTAGTCTAATTTCAATGATTCATAGCTCATTCAACAGTCCAAGAAAAGTTAGGCGCAGGGAACGAGTTTTGTTGAGATTCAGGGTTACCAGATTATACTAGGTTAAAAATATATATTAATATATTATACTAGCCAATATCGTTCATTTCATGCTTCAAGTAGAGTAACTCTTATTTTTCCTTTTGTATCCAAAATTGCGGTACCCGTTTTATTATAAACTAGCTTAAAAGCCGCCTTATCTGGAGGCATTTAAATTAGCTCCTGTGGAGGACATTTGCTTTGGCCATTATCACAATAGCTAGGGAGGAATAGATGCGATAGGCATCAATAAACTACAGAAGAATTCAAAAATGATCGCTGCATTTAAGTATTGAATTAATGTTTAAGCTTACCTTTTAAAAGTTCAACAATAATTCTTCTGCTGCCACTTAATTTAAAGTCAGTTTGATGTAAGTAGATTATCCGTACAAACAATTATTTTTATTTCATGGCTGATAGAACAGGGGACAATTTATAAAATAAAATTAGTATAGTCTAAAGATGGGAAAATAGAAATTATAATCAGTTATATATTCAACATTTGAAGAATAAGAGAAATTAAGTAAAACATACATTAAAGAATCTATATGAATAAATGGGGTATAATTAGCCAACGAATTCTGGGGTTAAAGATCCCCAACTCTACTTCATAGTAATTTATATGCGGTATTTACTCTGTCCCCCCCACTAGGACGAGATGTGACACAAGGTCAATTTTTAGGTGGGTACCCGAGTGCGTACACCCGGGATAGGAACAAAAATTGTCCTCAGCCCCCGAAAGCGTCGGTTGCGCTAGCCTCGGTGCTAGCACCGATCCCTACCCTCTCCCTCTGGTGCAAGGGTAGGGTACGGCCTCGGGCAGCTGTTCCTCAAGGCTGGGCACCTCTCAGTATAATTTTCCTCAGTTGCCCCTCTGTCCTTTGACAGAGAAGCCCCTGAGTGCACTCTGCCCAAAGACAGAGACGCAACTGAGAGATGATAAGTTGACGTGAAATTACCCTAAAAGAGTGATTTATACCCAAAAGGCTCATTATCTGCATTATATGTTATCTACTTCTCGATTATATCATTCTTCAGGTTTAACTAATTTGAATATTAATTTAAAAAAGTAAATTTCAGTAATTGACTGTAATGTTCTTTTAATCAATGATTGTTTTGATTTTTATATAAAAAATAGTTCTCTTTAGGAATATTGTCATACATTGTGCAGACAGATGTTTGAATTTTGCATTTTACTTGGCCTTCAACAAGTTGGTATCTATTTGTAAAAGTTTCCTTAACTATAACAACATTTAAAATGTTTGTTTCAAATATTTTAAGTAGTGAATATATCATAATTTGCGAAGCGATTGCGATCGGTCGAAGCCTGCTAGTACTGAATAAATTCACTTCATATTATATCAACATTCTGAATGATCCCGTGCATAGCAAAGCCGTGTCATTTGATTAAACATATATACGACTTATATACTTGATTTTAGAGATTGTATTGACCATTAATATTTTTAACCATTTCACCCCAAGCACGGTGATAATACCACTAGGACGCAGATAGTTCCACGGAGGGAAAAAGAATAAGATTTTAGTGAGGATAAGTGTGGAAAACGACAATAAAGGAAGAGTATTCAGGAAGACAGAAGACATTGTATTAACATTTGTGAAGATCGTTGATGGCAGAGAAGCAAAAATCTGGAAGTGATATCCACAAGAGAAGTGTGAGGAAAAGAAATTTTTAGAATATAATTTATGGTTATATAACATAACCATAAAACGATTAGACCTATTTGTCAATCTAGCAGTACGATTAAATTCATACTGTCGATCCACTATGAGAGATCCACTAATGTGAGAGTCAAATGCGTTGTACATTGGGTATCATTTAAGGTCTGTGCTGCGTACGGCATCTGACGTTTCGGTAGTGTGTATGTCAGAAACTGTGTCCTATTGGTTTTCCGTTACACTAATACCGTATCTACCTGCTGCGCAAGTCTTTTTTGTAATAACCGTAAAATATGATAAGAGACGATGGAAATTGTTACACTGAAATCCAAAAGAGTATCTGAATAGGGAAAAATGCCTAAGCAAAACATTAAGGAATAGGAATATGTCTTTATAAACAAAGAAAAGAGAGCTGACCTGCATAGCATATCTGTCGTCCCCTATGACAATAAGTCTTCAAAATTTCCGTACAGATGAAGAAACTCGATTCGACAGAGATGTGTTCCTCAGAGGGACGCTAAGAAACAAGGAAATTATAAAGTAAAATAGATAAGCATTTTTACTTAAAACCAGAAGGAGACAGTTGGAATTTGTGGGGGGGGATTATGAGGAAAGACGGCTTGAAAAATCAAAAATTTATCGGGTATACTGAAGGAAGGCGAGGCAAATGGAAATAACGTCTAACCTGTCTAGCAGCTTTTCGCGATTGGATTACATAGCAAGGAAGAGGAAAAATAAACAAATGAGGTTTTAGAAAGCCATGATTGCATACTCCCTGAAGGGACACAGAACATGAGATAAGAAAAAGGGATTGGCAATTATTTTTATACTAGCCCAGAAGCTGCACTTCGGACGGACGGACTTTAGGTTAACTCCGGTCGAGCGCGTTTGGCCTTCGGCTTTTTTATTTCAGCGTCCTATGTACGTAAAAGAAATCAGAAATAATAAAAATTATTATATTTTATTCGATATTTTAATTCGGCATAATCTTTCTTCGTATACGCAACCAATCTCCGTAGTTTGTTTGCATGTATTTTGCGCACAATTTTTCTTTTCTTTTAAAATTACCATTATTTATGACCTCTTCACAAAAATCACTCGTAAAATACATTAAGGAAGCCGAACTGTGAACGAATTTCGAATACGTCACAGTACACGTGCGTAAAAAAAAGAAAACAAAACAGTATGAGCAACGTGCCCCGTTTAATTAGACGATATCAATTGCAATTGCGACGAAAAGCGAAATTAAAGTTAAACCTTTAACAACGAATTGTTTTTTTTTAACCTTTAACTCTATTCAATATTTAAATTTAATTTTAAATGAGTTGTTTATTTAATTTTTAATCGCGTGTAACTCGAGTAGTTACCTGTTGTGGCGTAATTTAAGGGCATTAAATTGCAGGATGAGGAAAGAAGCGAAGATGAATTCTTTAACTGTTTGTTTTTTACGTCCAAACTCGTTAACGCGTAGAATTCATGCTCTGTGTTTATATCGAAGGCAGATATTATTTCTTGACAAGGGAGGTAACTGTGGACGGACGGACATACGTACACTGAGCATTACCTCTCTATATAAAACAGACGATGTCTGTGTGTCTGTCTGTGTGATACCTTTTCACTCGAGATCCATCCAACCGATTTTGACCAAACTTGGCACACACATTGTACATTGTAAGAGATAGATTCATAGCGTAAAAATCGATATTTTTAAAAAAAATCAATAATCGATAAAAATTGATAAATTCAACTTTTTCCTCCGATTTTGTTCAAACAATATGTAAGTTACTTACATCATGACGAGCTCAATTATACCTCATTTTTATTTCTATGCCACTGTGTTTAGAGAAAAACGGAAAACCGTTTTCAGCACAAATCTATTTCAACACAAATTTTAAGCTAAAAGCTCCCTCAATTTTCATACAATGTAATACAATATTCACCCAATTGCAGCTAACAAGAAGTTGATTGTTTAACAGTCATCTAACTTCATAATTGTGTACACCTATATAGTGAAATTTAAAAAACAATCGTTAATCGATAAATCCGATCAAAAATGGATAAATTCAACTTTTTTCCTCCGATTTTGTTCGGTATGTAGATTACTTACATCATGACGAGCTTAACGATACCTCATTTTTATTTTTATACCACTGCGTTTAGCGAAAAACGGCGAAAAATGAAAACTCGATTTCAACACAGATCGATATCAACATAAATTTTAAACTAAAACTCCCTCAATTTTCAAGCAATCTAATACATATTTCATTCAACTGTAGCCAACAATAAGTTGAATAACAGTCATTTAACTTGATAATTTAGCCCACCCATATAGTGAAAAACCCGCGTACGTAGCGAAAAATGTCGATTTTTACTGGTTCCTTTCTTATTTTACGTTGAACTGTCAGCCAATGTTCATCAAACTTTACAATTGCTTCATAAATATATCCTCTTTTACATCCCTAGTAGCACACTCTAAAAAAGACCTCCAAATTAATTATGGTCTGAAGTGGGTCTTCATCTTGCCTGTTTTACTCATTCATGTACTTGGCGAACTTCGGTTGAATACATACAGACGACTTCTGTTGAATCAGTAACTGCGTTAATTCAAAATGTTTTTTTTTTAATGAAAGTAATTGAAGAAGATAGACATTGTTACATCTAAACATGATGCTCTTTTTGCTCCATTCTAATTAAACGCTTTTATCTGTTCGACTAGCTAGGTATGGCCGATAGTTATATATATATATATATATATATATATATATATATATATATATATATACTCTTCGAATGTAGCTTTCCATTTTTTAGAAGGAGATTCATACGCAGTTGTGTCCGTTCGATTTTTTTTTAAAACTGCCTTTTTATTTTATTGGATGGATTAGCTTAAAATATTTTGTACTTTGACGACAGCTGATCATATTGCGAACTAATTCTTCAACTGTCACTGCTTTAAAATTATTAAGCGTTTTTAGCTGCTAAAAAAAAAAACAAAAAACAAAAAAAACAAGTATTGAGCTAATCAATTTGGACCAGCTTTAAAATTAAGTAATTTATTGAATATTAAATATGAAAGAAAGAGAATCTTGCTAATAAGGTCACATTCATTCTCCACCACGGATAAATTACCCGGGATGATTTTTTTAACGTAATACTTTTCATTAAATTATTAATAACAGCTTGATAGGATATTCCTCGAGTGAGAAAATTATGAATGCGTTGCTAGATGGCATCTGGACGTTGGCTCTGTCGGTGACGTTGTCCTGGAAACAAGTGAAAATGGAGAAGTCAGGAATAGTAAGTGTTGACAATGGCAGAATTATTCACTTTTAGTATTATTGATTGCTTGCAAAAGCCAACGTCACACGCAGAAATCTTCAATTCTAAACATGATATAGGGCACCTTCTCTACTCTTCATCAGAGATCATTTAATTGGGAGACTGATCTGAAGACGGGGATGGTAACTGAGATAACGAGGAAGTGAGAGAGAAAAACGGATAGAAACCATAGATCGAAAGAAAGAAGGAAGAAAGGCAGTGGGATGTTATTTTCAAAGCGAATAGAAGAAGACGTAGAAAGAGTTCTACATATTCACATGTAGATACCAAATCAATAACTGAAGTGCTTCAAATTTCTTCCAAAATCTCTCGCTGAGAAAATAATTGCACAACTCGGAGAGTGAATCGAGCTGGAAACTCTCCATCTAGCCATTAAAAAGACGTCATAAAAAAAATTTAATTATTGTCGAGAGTAGTTTGGAAGCTAATTTCTTAAACTGCAATAGATAAATACAAACAAGCAACAGGTTATTTACAAGAGTATATTGTATCTTACAGGTTGGCCTTCAACAATCCGGCACTGATTTTCAAACGAGATTAATCTCAAACCTGTCACTACTGCTTGGTGTAGCTAGCTGTCTCTGAGTAATTTCAAATAATTGTACGCCATTTATACTTGTCTCTTGTTGATTTCTTTTACAAGCTGTTGACGTCTGAACCCGATCATTACTGTTTTTATTTATTTGTTTCTACGGTTTGTCAACCCTTTGCAGGTTATTTAAAGCCAGGAGATATTTAGAATTTTTTTTTTCAGATAATAATGTTTTAGTGATACAAGTCTTACTAATTAACCCGTGGGGAGAAGAGGTGGGTGAATATATTTGACAAGGGTATTTGTACGTAAGTGAATGTAATAAACACAACGGGAATTGAGACTCGGCTATTCGACTGAAAATGCCGAGCCATTATTCCTTACACCACTCGCACATCCATGCTTACTCTACCTGGTGTTCCCAAGCGGTTACCCATTATCAACGGTGCTTAACTTCGGTGACCGTAAAGGAACCGGTATATAATGTAGAATGTATAACGTAGAAATTCTGTAAAGAAAATCGAGTCTCTGTGCGAAATGTTTGGAATTTATGCAGCATCATATGATAGAGGGAAACAAAGACAAAAATTCACGAATCCGGCTTAATAGATATCATGATGGTGCTTGATTAGTGATAGTCAAACTATACTATGATATTATAGAACAATTATTATTATTATTATTATTATAATAGAGACAAGACAACTAATGCAAAAAGAGTACTCTTAAATAAGTTGTAGATGTTAAGAAAAATGATGGATTATTTCTCAGTTTAGTGTAATTTTCTTTAACCAATTCACCCCAAGCAAGGTGATAATGTCATTAAGTTGAGAGCGAAAGAAAATGAAAAGTCTAAGGACGGAACCAGAAATCAAATTCTAAACAGAAAACAAGGGATAAACTACTCTTGTTCAAAAGACTGAGCAGTACCGGCTAATCGGAGACTCCCTGTAATGTATAATACTAACAATACCAATAATAATAATAATAATAATAATAATATCCTTGGGCCTACGCTGTTTTTAATTTTCATTAATACCTACCCGATGACATCAGCTCTCTATTTAGCTGACAACACAACCATTTAGTCCTTCCTCTTTAGTAAGGCTAATCAATCCGACATGGCCAGAATGGCAGTTGATGTACAAAACGAACTCAAGACCGTCGGTAACTGGTGCAAAAGATGGTTTGACAATTTAACACCCCCAAAACTAATCTTCTCTCCATTAATCATCTGAATTATATCAGCATGGCGGATGCTTACCTCCAGGAAAGTGTCTCGTTGTCGGGCTAATGTCCTCACCTGACATGAAGTGGAAAGAATATATTGAATCTATTGCTAGGTCTGTTGCTAAGAAAGTCAGTTCACTGTCTTACACATCTATAACTCATCTATGCTTAGAATATTGATTCCATATATGGTCCGGTGCCCCTGCTATTTACATTGAGCTCCCTAATAAAATCCAAAGAAGAATCAGCAATAATATTGGTCCTGATCTGACGGCTCGGCTTCAATCACTTGCCCACCTTCGCAAGGTTGCCTCTCTGTGCATTTTTATAAATACTTTCACGGCAATTATTCTGACAAGATCTTCGCTATGGTACCTAGACTTTATGAATTTAAGCGCAGTACAAAACAGGCGTTGAGATCTCATCAATTTGCAGTTGAGCTGGCTAGATGTAACCATAAGTTTTATGCCAACAGTTTCTTTTCTCACACTTCTCACCTGTGGAACTCCCTCATGGCTCCATGCTTTCCAGCCAACTTTAATCTACAAAAATTTAAGTGCAATGTCATTCGCTATGTACTTTCCTGCTGATTCGTCTATTCTGTCTCCGTTCATTATTAATGTTCTGTCCTTAATTCTTCCCCACCCTGTAACACCTTATATTTTAGGGTCTGTACTTCGTTGATAATGATACCGATTAAAAATGGTCAGTGGAAAACGTGATGAAGCCATTTCTGACCTTACGTATTTACTAGGGATCCAGAAGAAAATATGTATACAACAGAAATCAAAGGAAATAATAATAACTAGCAGCATGGGCCGGCGTTGCCCTTGCTTGATTCAAAAATCGTACGACTCATACAGCAATCGCTATAACTTGACTTAAAATATTTTTGCCCTTTGCCGTGCTGATGTTGCTACATGCCTTACTTCTTGCCTATCTCACACTGGGAATTTTTTCTAAGCTCTATACTAAACATTAAATCTGTTACGAAAAAAGAACTAAACAAAATGAACACAAAATGATCAGCTTTAAAAAAGGACTCGTAACTGGAAAAACCTAATGAAAAAAGAATGTTAACAACAAATACTTTTTAACACCAAACCCAATTCTGCGGAATCAGAATCAATGTTGAGTTTAACCAAGGGAATGAGCCAATTGGAGTAAAGGGCCATGCAGATTAAAATTTTTCCCACTTGTGACGAATACAGCTATCGATTTTTTTTTGCATGCTCGCATGCTAGTTAACATTCGTGTCACTCAGCTGTTGGCTCTCACGCTGGCCAATAGAATCATCCTGCCTATTCGTGGCAGCCGGCTATTGGCTCTCACTCTGACCAGTAGAAAATGGCTGCAAACTACATGAAAACTGCCGTAGATACATGAAAAAATCGATTGGAAATGCAAAGTCGGTGTTGGCCTTCCCACTAACTTGGAGCATGTGCATGTAAATTTTGGTACAAATCCGTCGAACATTGCGGCTGTGCATTCGTCACACACGCACACACACACACACACACACACACACACACACACACACACACACACACACACACACACACACATCCTGCCTTTTATAGATAGAGGTAATAATAATAATAATAATAATAATAGTAATAATAATATCGAAATTTAAAAAAATTGGCACATGAGGGCACCAACAATTCCATTTGTAGTTAGAGTCTTCGGGTTGATTGGAAAAAAATCCAATAGACTCATTGAAGGAATCCCTGGTAGCCCATGCCTTAAAAATTATATTTACAAGTAGAGCCCACACCTTACGAATGTAAGGTAAGCTTTATCTATGTAAAATATGTGCGATTTTTTTTCAAACTGATCATTTGATAAATAATATGATAGCATTTCTGACCTTAGGTCTCTGGTTGGGACCCGGAAAGAAATGAGTATGCACCAGAAACGAAGGGAAATACAACAATAATAATGATAATGACTGTCATCGTGTATATGTTTTCTTTTTTCTTTTGGGAATTCAGATGGTGATGATAAACTTAGAATTAGTTGTTTCCTTATAAGTAAACATTCGACAGTCATTGATTGAACAGTTAGTCTTACTGTTGGATTAAATTTATAAAATCTTTTTCTCAAATTAGTTTTCTAGGGAAAATAAGACTCACATGTTCTTTAACACTGATTGCTATTTCTAGTATTTATGAGGAATTTCCTTCCTAACCTTCCGTTCGAAGTTGTGTGGAAAGTCAACATCTAGATTATCTCATTAATGTCTTCTCAAGTTACATGAGCTATACGCTTTAACTGTTGCTGCTGTGGAAAGTTTTCAAATCATACGATTTTTGTTAATTAGTACATTTCTTATTAGTTTGTGATGAACCAGAGTAAATATCCCTTTCGGTATCACGCATTGCACCTCTGCAGTGAGTTAAGAGCCCCCCCTCAATGAGACCATCTGTTTGCCATAATATCTGGGGACAGGATCCTGGTGACTGAGGGCTTCAGGAGTCAGGGATAGATAATTCTGAATCCCAACACACCCCTTTGGCCCTTACTTGTGCTAGACGGGCAGTCAAAGTGGCCCGATCCGATCAATCAGCTGATCATGACAAGCCCAAGCCTATAACTATAACAATTCATGGCGTACTTTATAACTAAATACAATACAAATACAATACCAAATAACTAAATACAATATCCCAAATATAAAATACAATCCCTATCCAATTTATAGATGTTAGAAGTCGATGGCTGAGGGTCAATTTTTTCTGAGAGATCTAGACTTAGACGTGGCAGTTTGTAAACTTAAGATTTGGGAGGTGCTTTTGGGAGTGTTTTTCTCGAATATGTGTAAAGTGGCTTGTGTAACCCTGACCTGTCAAGGCAATTAGCTTTCCCTCTTGACAAGTCCAGAAGCTGGGCTCCGAGGTAGGTGAGCAGTAGAGGTAGTGATTTTTCTCTCTATATCAAAATAATGAACAACTACAACAAAAATACAAAAGATATCTTTCTGATTCTGAAAAAAAAAGACTTAAGTACTGAATTTCCAAGATTTCTTGTGCTCGCGTATCTAGAGGAAACTTCTAGAGAAAAACTTTTCTCTATCTTGATTGAAAAAGTGCGGTCCAGTAGGATTAATCCTAAAACAGTTAAGAAATTGAGAAATATCAATTTGCTAGTAATAGTGGAAAACAGAAAACATGACAAAAGTCTAATCAAGACGAAGACTTTCCATAACTTCAAAATAAAAAAAAGAAACCTTCCTCTATGAAGGACTGACACTTCTGAGAGATATAATATTAGGTTGGTGCAAAAATAATGACGTAAGAAAGTCGTTTTTTGACGTGAAAAATTACGTCAAAAAACGTCATGAATTACGTCATTATTTTTGCACCAACCTAATAGAAGAAGACATTTGTCTCTGGCCACACCTGAGGAAATCACATCTGTCTTAGGAAGCCAGCGGTTAATTTATTACTGAAGGATCACAATAAAATGAAAAGGAGAAACCATAGGAACAGACACGTACATACTTACCTTTGTCACACTTTAAATTCCTAGAAAAATATAAGTCGGGTACAACGTTGAGCCAGCGGAAAAATATATTCCTGCTCAACTAAGGTGCTTCAAGTGTCAAAAATTTGGGCATCATAGAGATAGCTGCAGGAATCGACGAACATGTGGAAAATGTGGTCAAATTGATTCAGACCACACGGAAGAAGAGTTTCAATATGAAGTAAGATGTGCTGACAGGAAAATCATCCAGCATCCTCACGATCTTCTCAACGAGGGCTCTCTAATTGTCAAGTTGACAAGTATTCGTCGTGGCCCTTCTGGAAAAACGGAGAGGAGATTGTCGAGGTGAGACATAAACGAAATGTCTCATTCGTGGAGGCAAGGCACAATGTATAAAGGTACATAAAAGTCCCTTCCTATACAAAAAAAACGATGTGAAGGACCACGACGAATACTTGTCAACCTGACAATTAGAGGGTCCTCATTGAGAAGATCGAACAATTAGGTTCAACTGACTGGTCCTAATTCCTGAAATACCTGAAAGGACATATACTCCAAGGAGATTGTGCAGACTGAATCTCAACAAAAGCCTAATGAAAGAATTGAAATGCCAAATAAAGAAAAAACAAAATCTACCGCTCAAACAAAAACCGCTGCTCCCAAAAATACAAAATCTTCTACAAAGCAAAGGTTACAGCGATATCTTATCCGTCCACCAGAAACATCAAGGATAGACTTAAGTACTTATCTTCCCACCCCACAAAAAACAGAATCAGCTACTGATAAAAAAAAACAGAAACTGGAAGAATTGGAGATGGAAACCCAGAACCCACAAATGGCCAAAACCTCTAAACTCAAAACGTAGGAAAACTAAATCACAACCACATACTAAACTAAAACCCCAAAACATTTAGCAATCATGTATCAAACAATTCAATGGAACTGCTTCGGAATAAAGGCAAGCATAAATGGGCCTCTTCTGCTAATAACAAACCTGTCAGCAGCAGATATCTGCCTTCAGAAAACATTCCTTAAGCAAAATGACAAACTGAATGTAAAAGAATGCCATCAATACAACTACACACCTGACACTGCGCTTCGAGCTTCTGATGGTACATCCATACTATTTAGGAATAATACACCTCAAATAAATTTAACAACTACTTTACAGGAAGCCTGTGTTAAAGTGACCTTACACAAGCCAATAAACATCTGCTCAGTATATAATCCACCAAATGAACCAATAAACTGAGTTAAAATTCATGAGGCAACTCCCTGTCCTTTTTATGATACTAGGAGACTTTAACTGTCGCAGCACCATATTGGGTTGTAAAGGCACAAACCAAAAGAGAACCTTAGAAAAAAATAATTCAGAACAAAAATTTATGTATTTATAATGACAAAACACCGACTTACATAAATCGATTTTCTAGCAGCTACACATCAATAGATTTATCCCTATGTGATCCATCAATTTATATAGATTTCTCTTGGAAGGTATTAGTATATGCATGCGGTACAGATCACTTGCCAATCGTCCTACAAAACTCTGAGAATAACGAAAATATTCTCTCCGTTTGAAATTATGCAGAGCGAACTGGGGAGTATTTACAAAACAATGTTCTGGAAAAAAGTATCAGTAACTTAATAAAAATTCACGGAAATCCTTATCTCTATAACAAATACATGCATTCCAAAGAATTCAGCACCCCCCCCCAAAAAAAAAATTGCAACAGGCCTTGGTTCAATGTTTAATGCAAAAAGCCATCAGGCTAAGAAGAGCAGCTCTGACAGAATTCAACAATCTACAACCTCTACTTTACTGCACTTTAAGCAACTCCTCCGAGCAAAATCACGGAATAAAATTAAAGAAACCAAAAAAAAAAGAAAAAAGAAAAAAAGAATGCTGTAAAAACTACGTCAACAGAGACAATTCTGCTACAAAAAGAAAATTCATCTGGAATATGATAAAGAAAATAGTAGGCAAACATTAACTCCACTGTAAAACTGGAAAAAACTAAATGAATCTTTAAAGAAAGCCTACAATACAACTGTGGGCCCGGACGATATCCACTACGAATTCATAAACTAGTTACCTAACAAATCTTTACAACTGTTATTAAAAATTTATAATAGCATATGAACAAATGGGAGCTTCCCAGAAATGTGGAGCCAGTCATTCATCATCCCTATTCCAAAACCTGAAAAAATGACCCAGAAACTGAAACCTACAGACCGATAGCATTAACCAGTTACCTATGTAAGACTATGGAGAGAATGGTCAAAAATCGGTTGGTTTGGTACCTGGAAACATAATAAGCAACATTCAATGTGCTTTTAAGAAGAAAAAAAGCACCATGGGCCCCACTTAATACGTCTAAAAATCTTTGTAAGGGAAGCCTTCACGAAGAAGTATTATCTGACAGTAGTCTTTTTTGACTTGCAAAAAGTTGTACAATACGACATTGACATTTGATATTTGGAATGACCTGCATAAACTGGTCTTAAAATGAAGGCTGACTCAATTCATAGAGAATCTCCTGGAAGACTGAAGATTTTCAGTTCGTATAGGGACTACGCTGTCAGAACTTCAAAATGAAGAAGAGATTCCACAAGGAAGCATTTTTCGGTGACCATTTTCTGTGTCAAACTTAGCTCCATAGTTAAATCTCTTAGCCCAGAAGTGCGATGCTTCCTATATGTCGACGACTTTCCAATAATGTACAGATCTCGACATATGTATACCATAGAAAGACAAGTCCAACAATGCCACAATAAAATACACAAATGGGCCATGGAAAAATACCTTTTCCAAAACGAAAGGCAAATGCCTACATTTTTTGAAAATTAAGGAAACTGCACAATGACCCCAGCATAAAATTAGACGGAGCAGAAATCCCAGTAGTAGAACAACACCAGTTCCTGAGGATCATATTTGGTAAGAAAATAACTTTCATTTCCTATCTAAAATATTTAAAACTACAATGTAGTAGAGTCGTCCAACTCCTGCGTGTGGTAGCCCATACTGAATAGGAAGCTGATCGACAAGCATTAATTAAATTATACAGATCAAAAATTCGCTCCAAAATGGGTTACGCTAATTTCATATATGTGGAAGCAAGAAATCATACCTAAAAATACTCAACCCAACTTCTCATCAAGGCCTCAGACTAGTATCTGGGGCTTTCAGATAATTTCCAGTAAAGAGCTTAAAGACAAAAGCTAAACTAGCGCTACAATACTATGTCAAAATAAAATCTTGGCCAACAAACCCAGCTTACAGCAGTTCTTTTGAACCTAATTACTGTGATCTGTTCTAACAAACAGTAAATAGAATACAACCCTAAGTACTCAGGATGAAATCCATGCTGAAGTGTTAGGGACTCTCAAACATACAAGAAACAACTGCAGCCAATATTTCACCATGGACAAACAAGCACACTAGAATTAAATAAAGTCCACAAAGAAAAAACGTACCCACTTACATTCCAGGACAAGTTTCAGTGCCTATTGGTAAACTACTCTAACCGTATACCCATCTATACAGACGGGTCAAAATGTGAGAACAAAACAGGATGTGTAGCAGTGAATCAAAATATTGCAATAAAAAACAAAACAAAAAAAAATAAAACAAAACAAAACAAAAAAACAAAGAGCGTCCCAGAGGGAAGTTATCTTTTCACTGTGAAGGCTTACGCACTAGAGCTATCCCTCCATATCATTACACAAAGCAAACAAAAGAATTTCTTAATATTTTCGATCTCACTATCTGTCCTAATGGCTTTGAATTTAAAGGAAAAAAATCCAATAACTTACTCATTATCAAACTATTACGCAAAACATAATGACTAATCAGACTATGTTGGATTCCTAGCCACATCGGAAAGTAACACTAAACCAGAACGAGCAGCCAAATCGGATATGGATGGAGATTCAAAGACCAAAATCCCATATAGTTTTTTTATGGAGGTCATTAACAAATACATTCAAAGGAAATGCTAATGGTGCTAGAATGATAACCCACACGATAAACCTTTCGTAATTCAGCCCAAACTAGGAGAATTAAAATCGACTTTCAAAAAATCTCGAAAGGGAGAAGTAACACGGACCCCCTTACGCATTATCCACACGAGAATAACACATTAGCACTTGCTAAACGAGGTAGATCAACCAGTATGCCAAGCATGTGAATCAGCATACACTATTAAACATATATATTAACTGAGTGTTCAGATCTTGCTCTCTCAGAGACAAAAATGTTATAATATAAACAACATATAGGAGATCTTCCAGAAAGCAAAAGTGGATAACATAATATCATTTCTGAGATCAGTGGACCTCTACACAAAAATATTAACCAAAGGGGAATGTCAATAAAATCAATTTCTTTACAAACTATACATCAGAAAACAATACATCAATGAAACCAGAGTCTTGAAAAAACCCTCTTTACGCCAGTGAATCCTGATCTACAAACAGAAATCTTTCAAAGAATACATATTCTATTCATACATATCTATTGTATAAATCTTGTTAAATAACCCTTTGGGGTTAATTTGCTGTAAAACAAAACGACAAACCTTTCCGTACCTCAGATTTGATTGCCAGTTGTCCGACATTAACCCGTTGTGTATGTCACCTGGGGGCTGACGAACGATGAATCTTCCTTCACGAGTAGGAGTAGAATTGGAGTAATATGATTGGGTGTCAGATAGCTTTTGTTATTTCAGTTGAAAAAATGGCGTAGCAAAGGTGTTCGAAGCTCTGAAGTCCTCGGGAACTGGCCAGTTGCTTGTACAGTTCCCAATGAATCCCACTTCCCTTCCAATCGTACCCCTTTTTATACACTTTCTTAGCTATATTCATTAATCTACTGCATTATTGCTATTATTCAAGGGGGTCAATGTAGCCATTTTAATTGGAAAAGATTAGAATTCTATCCAGAAATCATTCAAAATAATTTTGAAAACATTGGAAATCTAAAAATGAGCTGAGACTAATACAAACCATATGTAGAATAACAATACAATAAACAGCACTTACTAGCATAAGGGTCCCAGCTAGCGTCCAGCTGGCAGACAAAAATAAAGCAGGTTGTAACTTAATACAAACCCTGTAAACTAACTGATGAATTAAGCTGGTATTTATATAGAAATACCTCTACTCAGGTACCAGCAGCCATTTACAGCCCAAGCAATGGACTATCCCACTTTAGCACAATGAGATGCTCCATGGCAACATAAATAGCTCTCTTTCTAAAGGTTGGATTATTATTCACTTAGCTTGCTCCACAACTGAGTGTTTATCTCTACCACGTGATTTTTCTACACCATATTGTTAAAAACCTACAATAATACACGATAAATTGAAGCGAATAGGTGTCATTTGACCTCCAGCAAGTCTCACCAAATAGTTTTTTTTAAATGCCATGTTCCTCCTGGAGGTAGACGATCTCTCGATATCTTTTTTCTTTTTTACTTGAGAGCTGCCATTCCCTACGGATTTGAATTAAGATTCTACTTCTTTTGGACTGGTTGACGCACAAGTCTACAGACCCCGATTTGAGCTGTTGTTTAACACATAGCTGGGCGCATGTAGTAGCGAAGGGAACATACCTTTCTGGTGGTCAGTTGTACGAAATTGAACGGCTGAAATTTGAACTCCGTTCACCGATACTTTTTTTCCGAGGCCGGTAACTAATACACTACACAGGCGTCCTATCAAATGCTATTGAGGCCAAAACACACAAAAAAAAATAATGGCACCACAGCACATTTGAAATCACCAACAGTACTTCAAAAAGAGCGAGATTTTTTGAGCAGACATACAGTTATGTTTCTCATATAACAAAGATAAAGTTAAGGGTTGTTTGACAAAACATAAACAATAAATGAGGAGTCTAAACCCCTCACCACCACCATCACCCCAAAGAAACAACGATTTGAACTCGTAGTTGGGAACAAAAAGAAATGCCAGTTAGATCGTAGACATAACTATCCTAGACGACAACAAATTAAAGATGAAATAACAGAAAGATGCCATAATTACTCGGACTACCGTGAGAAATGCGTATGTTGTAGAATAGTCTTGCCAGTAATAATTGGCGCACTTGATGCCATGCCAAAGCACTAGAAGAAAGATAGCAAGAGAATTGGAAAAAAGATTGAGAATATCCAGACGACTGAAGTCTTTGAGAATCCTAACGAAAGCGTTGGCTGTTTGAGGACACTGAGTCGTATTTGATGACCAGGTATAATTACATCTGTTGTTAATGCATAGTCCCATTAAAACCATTGTAAAAATATTGAAGAACCTCTTGATATAATTGTAAATTTATACGTCTACCATTCAGCCATGCATTGAATATCCCTGCTACATCTGGTGTTTCTGTTATGTATTTAGAGGACCTTGATAAAATAAAGAAAAGAATCTGCAATGTTATTGGTCCTGACCTATCATCTCGGTGTCGGTCAGTTTCGTACAGCCGTAACGTAGTTCCTATGTGCATTTTCTATAGATACGTGATGGTAATTGTTCTGATGAGGCTTTTTCTTCGTTACATAGACGCTATGAATTTAAGCGTAGTACTAAATTGACAGCAAGGTCTCATCACATAACAGTTGAAATGGCTAGATGAAACCAATAACTTCTATTCGTACTTCTCGCCTGAAGAACACTTTTCCAGTTTCTGGCTTTCCAGTCAACTTTGATCTACAAAAATTTAAATGCAATATCAATCGTTATCTTCTGTCTTCTTAATTATTGTTCTTTTATCGTTTTCTTTCCTTCATAATTGTTTTATACACATATTCTCTCACCGTCAGTAATCCCTTAGTGGCTTTATTGCCTTTCTTGGAGTGAAATGATAGAAAAATCATATTAAAACTATTCCTGCCAAACGCATTTCTCGCTTGTGGAACAGATTTTCAGTTTCTGACTTTCAAGTCAAGTTTGATCTTGAAAGATTTAAATGCAATGTCAATCGTTATCTTCTGTCTTCTTAATTTCTGTTCATTTATTTTTCTCTCTACCTAATAATGTTTTATTTTTCTCATATTTTCTCACTAAGATTAGACATTTTGTAATGTTTATTGAAGGTCGTAATAAGGTTGCAGTCATATTTTGTGCTAATATTCTTGATATATATCTTCTTTTCCCTCTGTATAATTCCGCATCATTAAATTCCAATATTTTCATGCTGGCCAATCGTCTTTTTTATTGCCTTTGTTTAAAAAAAAAACAAAACAAAAACGAACAAACAATATCTGTGATATTTCTAAAGGCAGTTTTATTTATTGTTCGTCTTATTTTGCGAATGTTTTCAATTTTCATTTTTCACTGTTCTCTAATCTCTGCTTAAATCTTTCTCAATTTGGAACGTCCAGATATCATCACTTAAATATTCAATATCGTTTTTTTTCTGAGGATGTTCTGCGTAATGAAATATAGAAAGTAAATGAGACGGAGATTTCTATTAACAAAAACATATTCACTTGCTAAAATTGTGTTAATTTGTCAAATTTTGAAATTTTTAGTCCAGCCGTTGTCAGGTAGTGGGATGAGTCAGTTGCGTCAAAACCTTAGATTACCAGCCGTTTTCCTGTCGTTTGAGTGTCAAATTATCCAATCCCCCTTTCCTCATTATGTGCTCTAGAAATTTCAACTTCAGGTTCAAAGAGTTAGGAAAATGAAAAACTCATAAACAACCGTGAATGTTGCTGAAAATATATCGCAGGTTTAAAATACGATAGATTTGAGAATCTCAATTGGTTGCAATTCGAGTTATCGGCCATTAACAAAAATAAAATAAAGGAAAAATATTATGGAATTTAATACGCTGTCATTCGGCTTTGAATTAACGAATTATCAATTAGTAAGGTGATAAGGGATTACTTGTTAAAAATGTAATTTCTCCCTACCAATTGTATCAGTCTTATTTTAGTACATTGGTCTCAAGAGGTCACTGGAAAGAGGGTTTCGACCCGTCTAACTACGCATCAAAGAAAGCAGCTGACAAACACCCATTTGGGGCAGATAGCTAAACACATGATATCGTGACAATATCACATTAAGCCATCCTGGGTATGACGATAAACTACATCCGCGTCCTGGGTAAGACGATAAGCTACGTCCAACAGCAAGGCCTCTGATCTGATCAGGTTTTGAGGAACGTGAAAGCACCTGTTAATTGCTGGTGTTCACAGGTCCATCCTAACCCGGGGTGGTAGCACCAGTTAGGGTCCAAGCTATGGGTAAATAGTTAACCTCCAAATTGGGATCAAACACTATGAAAGTGTAAAAAATAGGTTCTTATATAAGAAATACTTTTTAAAAAAAAATTATTACCTCCTATACATTTTTTTGAAAACAAACGTTAACAGTAATACATTATTTGATATATATATATATATATATATATATATATATATATATATATATATATATATATATATATATATATATATATATATATATATATATATATATATATAATCAGCTATACATTTTTTGAAAAGAAAAGAAAAAATATTACCAGCGATACATATTTGAAAGAAAATTATTACCAGAAATAGATTTTTGAAGAAAAAAAATTACCAGGAATAGATTTTTTGAAGGGAAAAATATTACCAGAAATAGAATTTAAAAAAAAAAATATTACCAACAATAAAAATTTTTGTCGGCATTGAGGTTGATATGCCGTAAACTAAACCAAACCAAATCAAATCACATTAATATCCTTTGTAGCCATTGGCATGGATTTTCTTTTCACCATCCCTGTCAGTCACTGTTTAGACAACTGTTTACACAATTTCTGTGACATTCCTAACGGCAGTTTTATTTATTATTCATCTTATTCAGCAAATTTTTACCATTTTCCTTTTGACTGTTCTGTAATCTCCGCTTAAATCTTTCTCAAACACGAACGTTCTGTTACCATCATTCCCGATTTTTACACACGTACAGGGATTTTTAAACAGACGTAGAAGTTTATCCTTTGCATCATGTTCAGGATTGGTTCTCCAGTTACTGATAAAGAATTCTCTTTCACTTTCGCACCGCCGTAGCGTAGGTACTCTCTACATTTTCTATAGATACTTTATGGCAGTTGTTTCATTTTCCTAAAAGTTTAACCTGAAGTTGATATTTTTAGAGCACATAATGAGGAAAGTAGGCTTTGAGAACTTTACACTCACGTGTTGAGTCTTAGTGGCTTTATTGCCTAGCTTGGGGGGGGAAATGATTTAAAAAAAAAACGTTCGGGAACTTTAAAATGACCGGCCCTCACTTGAACCCCCAACGATAATCACAATTAACGTCTAAATTGTAGACGTAGTTTTGGTAGCAGATTACAAGTAGTTATAAATTAAGTCGAAAATAACAAAAAAAAAAAAAAAAGAAAAGAAAAAAAGAAATGGCAGCAGTTCTTCCGGACGTGGAAGAACATCGGAAGCCATTATGATGAAGCCCACGACACTAAATCTCATGCACCGAAATTATAATTGTAGCACTTGAAAACCTGCCAAAATACATGACTTTAAATTGAACGAACAGGAGATTCGATGAAAGAGTAAGATTGTCCAGAATATGTGAGTCTCGGTGGGTGGAGATTTGAAAAAGGTTGCTGTTGATCGATCTCTTCAGACAAATACTTGTTACGAACGCAAAACTCTACGGAATAATCATGATACTTATAGATAAAAACAGCATACAAATACTTTATTCTTAACTGTAAAGCAGCAGGGTAATAGAAACATAGAACGAGAAATCAGGGAGCTGAGGTCGAATTCTCTATTCGATATCGTTATATTCCCTTTCGCACAAATTCCCTTTGGAAAGATATGGACCCATCTCTTCTCCTTCTAGCTATAAATTACACAACATAGCAGACTGGTATCTCTAGTGATCGTTGGAAACCTATATAAGAGAATGAAAACTCTGAATTCAAAACCCTATGTTGATCTAGTGAGAAATATACATGAAATGTATCTAAGTTACGGTCAGCATAATGGCTAACCATCTAACCGCTCGTTTCCGAGTATGACTATTTTAGGGCGACTAACCAATCCTTGTTACAGACACCTGCCTAGGCCGAGTTTTGGTTGTCCAACACCCACAGAACTGCAGTTTTTACTGCAACTATGCTGACAAGATATTAGTTAGAGTTTCTGGGAGAGGGAGCATAATCTGAAGTGATCAACAGCTTGAACAAGTTTAGTACGTTCATAACCTCGGTCACGATGACTTGTGTCTTCGTGCGTGTACAACTATCGACAAATAATTCAGTCTACTCTATTTCACCCACAAGGCTCGGGTCTACTCGTGGCATGGTTTTCAGGTATTTCACGTGCTAATAACATCAAGAAGTCACCTTGACAAATAGACAAAGCTGAGATTCGAACCCGGGTCTTGGGAAAGCCAAATTTTCTAAACAGTAGAGCCTAATTCCAGCACCAGTAACCGCTAATGTACACCCGCATATATTCGAACATATACTGCTCCGCGTAGGTTCATTATAAATCAGAGGTTGGCTCTGAGGGCGTTGAAGAACAAAAAGACGGACCTGTGCAGATGAGCATTGATCGGAAGAGAGCAGCCACGCCGAACGTGATAAAGCACGCTTTTTTGCAGTATGTCTTTCAGTCGAAAAATATCTGATAGTGTGTGTCGGAGCTTTCGTAAATATCTACGCAGATGATGCAGAATTATTAGGTGAACCTCCGAAAATATAGATGACGAGAACCTGGCAGATGATCTGTCCTCTGACCTAGCCATGTGAAATAGAAAACAATATGCACGAAACCAAACTAGTAACCATCAAGGACCAGCGAGCAGACCCCGAACTTTCACATATCATGATAGCTGGGTGTCCTCTCTAGGAAGCTCGTTGCCTTGACTGTCTATTGTGATACAAGCTCACCCCAGGCATCAAGTGGATCATATATACGATGTATTGCTAAGGATGCTGCCAAAATTCTAATTTCATTGTACCGATGCAGTAAGTATCTGACTACCTTTAGTATAATGTGTCTTTAAGAAAGTCAGCTCAGATCAAAAATGGTCTAATGCAACTTTTGATTCAATGTAATTGTTCCACCCCAAGTTATTGGATAACGTGAGACCAAGAAGACGCAGTGAGACACTCTCGCGGAATTTTAATGCCTCTAAAAATAACTGCTCTCCTTTAACCACCACAGAGAAACTTCCTGCCCCCATATTTGAGGTGTTAGTGCCAGTCCTCACACATCTGTCTTGATAGAGCTCAAAAGGGGTCTATGCGCCCTTGTGGGTGATGAATTATTTTCTACTCTTCTACCTATGTTCCACAGACAAAATGTAGCAAAGTATCCCGCTACACGATAGCTATTTCGGTGCTAGTTCAGAGTGTCGAATTAAGCTATTATAAACATTTTATTCATTGGCTTTAAACTCATTTAATAAATAATAGCCTTAAAACTCGCAAAACCTCAGTCCCTCCTCTATTCAATAAATTCGAAGTGCTAACATCTAACAAATAAAGCTGAATGCTTTGCTCGAAAATTCTCATCCAACCCAACTCTCGAGACATCCCGACTACCTCCGTTTGAACTGAGGCTCTACTGAGTGATATGTGCATAACTCCGTCGTTGGTCTCCGACATCATTTCTAGATTAGTCTCCCATAAATCAAGTGGAGAGATATCAGCCAACGTCCTAAAGGAATGTGCTCCTGGGCTATCTCCAGTTCTCTCCAAACTAAACAGTTATTGTCTCGCTTCATTCCGATTTCCAGCCTGTTGAGCCGTCCTGGGTATGACGATAGACTACATCCTTATCCTGGGTATGACGATAGACTACGCCCAGCAGCAAGGCCTCTGATCAGGAGGTTTTGAGGAGCGCGGAACCACCTCTAAATGCTGTTGTTCCCAGGTCCACTCTTACTCGGGGTGGTAGCACCTGTTAGGGTCTCAGTTTTGGGCAAATAGTTAACCCCGAAACTGGGGTAAAAACACTATTAAAGTGCAAAAATAGGTTTTAATGTCAGAAATACTTTGTAAAAAAAATATTACCAGCAATAAATTTTTGAAGGAAAAAAATATTACCAACAATGTTTTTGAAGAAAAAATATTACCAACTATACATTTTTGAAAGACAAATATTACCAGAAATAGATGTTTGACAAAACAAAATATTACCAGCAATAAAAATCTTTCGGCATTAAATAACCCATTGAGGATGATATGCCGAAACAAACCAAAACAGCCTGTTGAAAGTTCCCCTTTGTCATCCCTGTTTATAAGAACTTTGAAGCACCTTCTGTCCTCTCTAACTACATCCCTGTCTCCTACCGCTTTTCGGAAAAATCTCCGAGACTTTAATCAATTCCTAATTGGTTAAGAATCTTACCTCTCATGATTTACTCTCTGACAAACAATATATATTCCGTTTTGCCCAGTCTACCGCTCATGTACTTACAGCCATAACTATTGATAAATATGCCGAAGATTGAGTTATGGCTCTGGATATATCGAAAGAGTTTGACAGGGTTTGGCATGCTGGTCTTATACGTAAGCTTTAGGTCTACGGTATTACACAACGATTATTTGTTTTAATTTAATAATTCCTATCAAAACGTGAAATGATGGTCGTCCTGAACGGCTTCTCTTCCAATTTCTCCCATACGAACGCGAGAGCTCCCTCTTGGGTCCTACACTGTTTCTGATCTTTATCAATAATCTTCCTGATGTCATCAGTTTCCAAGTAGACATCTATGCAGACGACTCTATCATTTACTTCTGTTTCAATGATAAATCCGGCAGACTTGACAAAATTAACCTGGCCGCTGCACTTGAAAATGATCTACAATCAGTGGCTAACTGGGCGGTAAATGGCTTGTGAATTTTAATGCTTCCAAAACTAAACTGCTCTCCTTTAACCACCTTTAACTTCCTGTCCTCACCCCCATCAGCATGTTTGATGCTCGACTCCGTGAGAGTGTCTCACAGTGCCTTCGTAGCCTCATGTTTTCCAATAACTTGAGGTTGAACAACTACATTGAATCAATAGCCGCATCTACTGCAAGGAAATTCGGTTCACCGTGTCGTCTCAGAAGATTTTTATCGTCAAAGTCCATCTTACACATCTACAAATCTACCATTCATCCATGCATTGAATATTTTGCCATATCTGGTCTGGTGCTCCCTGCTGTTCTTCTCTTAGGTTTTGGACAAAATCTAAAAATAGATCTATAATGTCCTGACTTGACATCTCGACTTCAGTCATTTTCTCATAGGCGTGATGTGGCTGCTCTGTGTTAATTTTTACAAATATTCTAATGACAACTGTTCTGATGAGCTATATTCCCTATAGACTGGCATCTGGGTCCCGCCCTTTTACTCTTGAATTAGTTAAATGTAACCGCCACTTCTACTCCATCAGTTTCTTTTCCCGCGAATTTCTGACAGTGGATCTACTTGCTTCCCTGATAAATATAATCTTCAAAAATTTAAATTTTTAAGTCAATCGCCATCTTCTATTGCCTTGATCTCCGTTCTTTTTTTTATCATTTCCTCAGTCCTCACAATACACAGTCTTTTCCCTCACTTTCACCCTCTTTAACCCCCCCTCCCTGCATGCTAGTGTCATTCCCACCTTGTTTAGGGTGACATGCTTAGAATAATAAAAATAAAACAAAATAAACATTTTATTTTTTATTTTTACCACATTTGTTGATTCCCATAAATAAAATTTTTAATTCTCTACTGTAGTTTGAGTGCAGATCCTTATTCAAAAATTATGTGGTATTTTTTTTTTTATAAGAGGTTTTGTATGAGTTTAAAATGTAAAATTAATTATTTACGGGTAGGATACTTGCATGCTAACTGAAAGGTATTCTGTTGCAGTCACATTACTGGCCTTTCGACATTTTTTTCGTTTGATACTTATTTCGTTCCGAACTTGGTCTGTTTGACATTTTGTTCATTCGTCATTTTCTTTTCGACACTGTGTCTGTGAACGGCTATTTCCATGTCATATGTTCGGTTAAACTACATTCCTGGGTTCCAATAGCCCTGAGCTTTGCATCTAGGACTGATTCTTATTCCCTTCATATTCAATTGCTTCTTCGTGCAACAGACTACCGGTATGGTGTTTTCCCGATCAGTTCAATGTTAACCTCTTCAGGTCTACAGTTAACCGCTATCTTTCCTACATAACACCATGACCCTCTTTTCTTGCCTTCTCTGACACGCTCGTACAACAACACACAGTAATCCTCTACCTTGAGTGATTCGAGATTTTTTTTTATTGAATACCCATATTTGAGTAGATGCTCTGTTTATGCATTAAACAATATATTTATTTATTTCATCCCTTGCCTGAATATTTGAGAAATCTTCGGAATAATATGCATTATCCTACATTATTAAACTACATTCCTTGGTTCCAATAGCCCTGAGCTTTGCATCTAGGACTGATTCTTATTCCCTTCATATTCAATTGCTTCTTCGTGCAACAGACTACCGGTATGGTGTTTTCCCGATCAGTTCAATCATAACCTCTTCAAGTCTACAGTTAACCGTTATCTTTCCTACATAACAACATGGCCATCTTTTCTTGCCTTCTCTGACACGCTCGTACAACAACATACAGTAATCCTCTACCTTGAGTGATTCGAGATTTTTTTTTATTGAATACCCATATTTGAGTAGATGCTCTGTTTATGCATTAAACAATATATTTATTTATTTCATCCCTTGCCTGAATATTTGAGAAATCTTCGGAATAATATGCATTATCCTACATTATTAAACTACATTCCTTGGTTCCAATAGCCCTGAAGCTTTGCATCTAGGACTGATTCTTATTCCCTTCATATTCAATTGCTTCTTCGTGCAACAGACTACCGGTATGGTGTTTTCCCGATCAGTTCAATGTTAACCTCTTCAGGTCTACAGTTAACCGCTATCTTTCCTACATAACACCATGACCCTCTTTTCTTGCCTTCTCTGACACGCTCGTACAACAACACACAGTAATCCTCTACCTTGAGTGATTCGAGATTTTTTTTTATTGAATACCCATATTTGAGTAGATGCTCTGTTTATGCATTAAACAATATATTTATTTATTTCATCCCTTGCCTGAATATTTGAGAAATCTTCGGAATAATATGCATTATCCTACATTATTAACTTGCAGCAGATCTAAAGAAACGCCGGTCTACAGTTATGTTGCAACAACACCGTGTGAGTTTACTGTAGTCTCGCGAGAAGATCGCCGTGGATAGCTTCTATTATGGCGATGTACTCATCTATCTCTAAAATCTTAGGAATACGACACAACAAGACTATTTTAATGACTAAGTATAACGCATATTTTTCTAATATGGCTGTTCAGTAAAAATAGCGGTTAAGTAATAAAATGAAAAAAAAATTCGGGTTAATGAATAAACATCCATTCTTTCTCTGGTTTTCTGGTGTTTGCTTACATTTATAAAAGCAATACACTGGAGTTCGTTTCCTCTCAGCCAAAGAGAACATAGAAATTATATATATATAATTTCCATAATATTATATACTAGAATAAATCCTAAGGATCCAGGCAAACCTACTTAGGTTTCACCTAAACGGATCTTCAGGGTAAAGCCGGCTTTAACCTGAAGATCCATGTACCTGAAACCTAGGTAGATTTGCCTGGCTCCTTAGAAATATTCTAGCTTATTGTTCTACTTAGCTTATCGAGCACTCTACGTTGTTGTATCTTTACTCGTTTTGGAGGTTTTTTTCTTTGGAGCTTAAAACTTGACGATTGTTTCTCCTTATTTTAATGTTCTTGGTTCTTTCTTTTTTCATTTCCATTTTTTCCCCGGGTACCGATTTGTTCTACTGCAAAAAGAAGTTTTATCCAAATGAGTGGTACCATTTATATATATATATATATATATATATATATATATATATATATATATATATATATATATGTGTGTGTGTGTGTGTGTGAAGATAGAAATTAACATTGCTTCGTGACCCCGCCAGTTTCACGACACAACCAGACCTTAATTAGTTTGGAAGATAAGGGGAAAATAACCATGTTACTATCCATACAACGGCCTGTGTTTAAGTAAGATCCGTGGATAAATTCAAACGAGATTGCTTCCCTTATAGTTGTAATTAGATGGCTAAATTCTGCTGAATACAGTTTCCAACGCTGTATGTACACTACGTTTTTAATCAGCTTTTTAACATTCATAAGCTAGAACTGTCACACACACACACACACATAATCACATTCTACACGTACGCTATGAAAAACAAAAAAAAAATTGCACCAATGAAAATTGCATATAAAAAAGAAACTCTGGTGTCGGTATGTTGAAGGTAAGATCAATCAGCAAAGTATCACTAGACTCGTTTCGAAAACCCCTCGAATTTTTGATTTGCTAATCAAATCAATCTCGAGGGAAAAAAAGGTTTTAAAAAAAGAAAGAGCTACAAACATGAACTTCTGCCGACAAAAAAATCGCACAGATGCAGGTCTGAAGCCCAAAGAAAAAACCCCGATACGAGTAAAGAACTAACTAACAAAAGCGCTCAATACAACCATGGAGCAGACCTAGATACACCTAGTGAGCCAGACAAACCTACCTAGGTTTCACCTAAACGGATCGTCAAACGGATCGACAAACCTACCTAGGTTTCACCTAAACGGATCGTGAGGGAAAGTAAAGCCTTACTTTCCCTGACGATCCGTTTAGGTGAAACCTACGTAGGTTTGTCTGGCCTACTATCTATCTATCTATCTATCTATCTATCTATCTATCTATTATCTATCTATTATGTTATAACTATATATATTATAATATATATATTATATTAACTATACATATATATATATAGTTATAACTATATATATTATATTATATTATATATATTATATTAATTATATATATATATATATATATATATATATATATATATATATATATATTTTTCCAGAATTTCACACTGCAAATCAATTGTACATATATATATATATATATATATATATATATATATATATATATATATATATATATATATTATTGATTTTCAGTGCGAAATTCCGGAAAAAAATCTAAGTGATATCACCCTATTAATTGAAGTATATACTTAGTTTATGTCACTGGAAAACACTTACAACTAAATAATTCGTGGATTTACCACATTACAAAATTCATACAAAAAAATCTCACTTGAAATATTTGAACTCTAGCGTTGCAACTTTTACGTTCCAATATTACATAAACGTTAATAACGCATTCTTAAAAATACATCTTTCGATCTACTATACATTTATTTCGTCTTGGAGTTTTATTCCTAATGAAAAAAAATTGCAGCCTGACGATGGTAACATGAAGTTTTCGAAAGTACTTGCTGCTCTAAAAAATACACTAGATCTATCTGACAACAATTTCATAGATAAGGATTTCATCATTCATTGGATTATTGAACTGTTGCGTGACATCTGTCCTTCTTTACGGCAGCGAATGTTGGACGATTTTCTTAAAGATTAAGAAGAGACTCGAGGCGACAGAGAGGTGATTCTACAGAAGGATGAGATCTTAGAGAGGTTGCAAACCAGGAGGAGGCTTATACTTAATATCAGAAAAAGGCAGCTGAAGTTTCAGAGACACATAATGAGGAAAGAGGGCCTGGAGAATCTGATACTCACGGGTCGAATAGAGAGAAAGAGAGACAAGGAAAAACAACGCGTGACATACCTGGGGGTCTTAAGCAAGTGGATGACAGAGCGTGGTCAGGAGGAGGAAGCAGAAGGAAGGAACTTGTTGAGAGTGGCAAGGAATAAAGGGAGGGGGAGAGCTATGATCACCTACGTCCTGAAAGGACATGGCACATAAAAAGAAATAAAGATTGCTTATATTAAGTCTGTTAGCGAAAATAATTCGCCATTAATTACATTAATATTGCAAATTGATTCATTGTATGATTACTTCATAATATAAAATATATGCTCCCCAAGTGGACACTGAAGCAACACCAAGCAGCAATAGTCTGTTTCAAGATTCAACGCAGTCTTTCTAAATGCAATGATTTCGAAATATATATGGGAAATTAAAAACAATAGTCAAATTATACCAAATATATAATGAAAAATAATTAAAAACGTACAACAATAAAACCAGAGACTGCAAATTATGTCTTGAGGTGAAAAATCTATAATTACCTTCGCAAAAAAGAAATTACTAAAGAAATGAATCAGAACTCATCTCAAAATGCAGATACGAAAACAAATTTTTATTACTTTACTTAAAAATTGAAAACCAAAAAACGAATACGGATATGAATTAAAAGTAAATAATTAAAATAAAATAAACTAAACAAAAAATTAAATCAGTAAATCAGTAAATAAATAAAGAAATTAAATAAATTAAGTAAATGATAAATAAATTAACCAAATACAAATGTAAACATATGCACAAGTAAATGTAATAATGCTCAACAACACATAATAAAGTAGTCAATAATAGATAATGAGTAAAAAAGTGAATAAACAGTGCTATAAAATAGCTAAAAATAAATTCATACGGACACGCAATTCTTACTACTCAATAGCCTTTGAAACATAACCATTAACGCCCACCCGGTAAGCATCAGGATAATAAATATACCTTAGAGTCTGTCTATATTTCTGAGATGAGGTATTATGCACATTATTCACATTATTCGGACTATTGTCCTCATCTTTGTCGCCATATTTATCACAACGTTTCGGCCGCTTCAGGTGGTTGGACTTTCGAACTGAACCCTTTATTTCGCTCACTGGGGTAGACCAAGCATAGAAAATAAATACAGTATGGGAACCAGTAATAAGGAGTGCCAGAGAAAAGAAATGATAACAAAAGTTGCAATATGAGCTCTGGTAAAAACATGAAATAATAACAGCAAAATTGTAAAAATGGTTGCTGAAGACAAGGACATCTGGCACAGTGGATAAAGGCGTTGGTTAGATCCAGTGACAGGACCCAAAGAGCGGAGAACTTTCAGAGGGAAATTAGCAGGAGATAACTAATAACTGACATTCATCAAATGGCACTAGAACTAGAACAGTCTACCCCAGGGTAAAAAGGGTTCAGTTCTAAATTCCAACCACCTGAAGGAGGCCGAAACGTTGTGATATATATGGCGACAAAGATGAGGACAATAATCCAAATAATGTAAATATCCTTACTTCCCACAATGCACCATTGATCAACACATATAAATAGGGATTCAAAATGTCACACATGGCCGGAAGAATAAGCTTGAAACACACTATTTTTACCCCTAAGCTTATGAAAGGATGAAGATGAATTTAGATGTATTTATTTTTAGACAAAGACAGGAGGACTAGATTCGTCTTATGTAATAATTTTTAAGGAATGCATACTGCATCATTTCGATTTTTCTCGAAAGACCATATCTGCTCAGTTTCGTATTCGGAACGTAAACAAAGCAAATTCGAAAGAATTAATGGATTTATTTTAACCCGAAATTTTTAGTATATTGACGTCATAATATTGGGTACCCGTGTTTGAAATAGACACCATTTTTAATTTTAAATTGTCTATATTTTGTCTATCGGTTGGCGCATACGAAAAGAAAATGTGGTCACGCCGGAACAAGCGCTGCTTTCTCATTATATATATATATATATATATATATATATATATATATATATGTAACGGAGTAGTATTTCATTCACCATTTCATTATTTTAGAATATATATATATATATATATATATATATATATATATATATATATATATATATATATATATACACTGGTGTATCAAAAATACTTTTTACAAACTTATATGCCAAAATAAGAACAGAAGTACATATAAAAATAAAGTTTGTAAAAATTATTATATATATATATATATATATATATATATATATATATATATATAGCGAGGCAGAGAGATAGAGAGAGCGAGCGAGAGAGAGAATGGGTGGGGTAGGGGTTAAAACAACAATTGTATGGGAACCCCTTTCTTTTTAGAAAAGTAAATCTCATATTATTATTTCAAACTTCATCTGCTCACGGTCTCTGACAAGACTGTTTTGCGATATTCTGCAGCTGATTCCCCCAAAATATTACACCTCTGAGACAACCTTTTATTATTAAGTTATTACTGTAGAAATACTAACGATTTTAATTCAACTATATATATATATATATATATATGTGTGTGTGTGTGTGTGTGTGTGTGTGTGTGTACGGAATCAATAAGTATGTTGCCTGATTATTCGAGTAATGAATTTTGATACAATATTTACACTGTATTTTTCTCGACCTAAATGGATTAATATTCATCATTCAATATCACATATGATCCTAAGCCAACGTACTTCAGTGCTTTAGATTATCTGAAGTTCATTTCGTAAAGTAAATATATGTGTAAAATAATTGCTTTCTTTTCTTCCGGCACTAAGTTACGGACATTTTGATCTGCCAATATATAAGTCAATCAAGAAAATAGATGAAATTGAGATGTTTTTGCTGCAATTTTCATAAACATTGTTGATAGAAAGATCAGTGAGCTATTTTAAATACGCTGTCAATTCATCGGTTAATCTGTTTGGATAATATTGAAAGACGATCGTGGTCTTCGATTGTTATCAAGTTTTTTTTTTTATTGCTGATTTTTATCACTGTTGTATTTCCTTTTGATTCCAACTCGTGAAGCCTGAAATTTTTGTCCATTTTTTTTTATATCCTGCGATTTCGTCAGATCGATTTGATTCACAAACGACGTCATCGATTCAAAGTGTAATTTTCTGAAGCGCTTATCTTTCCGTCAACTCCTATAATGAAGATATCAAATTAGAAAATTGCCTGTTTTGTCAAAGATTGTTGGAAGGTGTAAAATATATATTTTCTTCTTATTTATAAACCTTACCTTCTGATTACGGAAAAAACAGCGATGATTGTGCGAGATATTTTTATTAAAATTCTATCAGGTATATCAGCTTCTAGACACGAGAAACTTATTTTCCTGAATAAATGTATTCATAGGAAGATTTCATAAAATTATTTATTGATTTTTTGTTTAACGGCATACCAACTCCGTTTGTGTCAAGTAATAAAAATGTTATTCTGCTTTCACAATTGATCATATGGTAGATGATATAATTAGTGATATCTGTGTTTACTCTTGTAGTTTTATCAAGGTCATATTTTGAAAGAAATTCATTTAAAAATTGTATAATATGGATCAATCATTTGCTAGGTGGTTTACAAGCAAACATTGATCTTTTGGGTGTTGATTCTATAGAGTGATTGTGCTTATATTTTATTAAATAGGTAAGGATTGGTCTCTTGCACATGGATGGCTCCTTTTGGTGTTGAGTATCACCCTCTGCACTGGATGCACGTATTTTATATTTGAGTCACCAGCCACAGAGCAAAACTGTTGTTTAGGTTTGGGAACTGAGCTGTACTAATATAATAAAGTGAATTACTAAGAAGAAAATTGTCAATTTATTTGGCTTAATGACTCTCATACTTTCTATATTTTTCTTTTCTATTGAAAATGAAAAAAATTATAATTTAATAAAGCTATACCATGAATATTAATTATTAGTTTAATCTGAAAAAGACACTAGAAATTTTGTTTAAGAAAATTTCTCACATTGTTTAATTAAAATTAAACCGTCATTTAACCTTAATTTAAAATTTAAACCAAGTTAATTAAAAAACCTACAAAAGCTTTCATAATTGCCTGAATTTTTAAATTCAACTCAAGATTCTGAATTTTACTTGATGATTTAATGAAAGATTTAGTATCATAAAAATTACTTATAAAATAAAATAGATATTCTTTTTATTCATAAACATCCATTTTCTAAGCAGTATTGTTAGTGTTCGTATTTTTTTTATTTCAAGACATTTTTATGTTTATACGTTCTTCTTTATAAATACAAATATTTAAGTAAATGCTCTGTTTATAATAAACAGTATTAAGCAACATTTACCGGCCTGATCATAGAAAATATTTGTCCTCCGACAGGAATCGAACCGGTGTCCTATACGGAACCGTCATATAGCCTGACGTTCCTTTAACCGATTTGGCCACAGAGGATCGTTCGATTAACAAGGTCGATTTTACTGCTTTTAAACTACAATCTACCATGTATCTCTCACGTACATTCATATCTGCTCAAAGCGTATCCACGTGTAAACAAATGACGTCACGATTATGAAATGGACAAAGTCTGACAATAATTTTAAGACACATTTATGTTTATACATTCTTTTTATAGATACAAATATTTAAGTAAATGCCCTGTTTATAATAAACATTATTAAAAACAATTTACCAGCCTGAATGTCCGAAAATTTTCATTGAAAATATGCGTCCTTCGACAGGAATCAAACCTGTATCCTATACAGAACCGTCGGGCGGTAGTGCAAGCCGAATTCGGGGCAAAGGTGATACCGCATAAGTATATGTAAAAGGAAATAAAGTAACAACTCGAAAGATTCAAATGTGTTAAAAAAAGAATAACAAATATTTTTATATTTGGTTGTTGAATACAGGACTGCGTCTTTCTCCCAAACCGCTTCTATGGATACGTGACACTTTGCGTTTGTTAGGCGAGTCTTAATATCTTAAGTTGTTTTTCAAGAAACTGGTTTTTGGTGTCTTCAGGCGATATTCGTAAAACTTGTTTTGGTGGTGTGAGTCTAAGTCGTTCTTCAAAAAAAAAATGTTTTTGGTTAGAAGTCTAAGTCGGAATGCGTGGATATCTTTCAATCTGCTCCTGCGAGGCTGGTCTCCGAGCTCACAGCTCAACTCTGTGACTCCAACAGTCACCAACTGTGTTGTGAGTGCCCCAACTCTGTCTGCATCAACTTTGCTCTGGGGACGTTCGTTTATATGGACGCCGACCAAAACCGGGTGGGGGCCTGTCGTGGTTTGGGTTCCTCGATAATTCCAAATCCGCAATAAGGATTTTCTTTGTTTTCGGGCAGGAAAATTTATTGTTGAAACTTGAATAAAGCATGGAATAATAATAATAATACAACAATAATGTACTTAAACAAAATGTATTGAAACAAGAACGTATACACAATATTTACAGATAGTTTGGTATATTCTTGGGAAGACCGTTCCTGTAGAATGGGTTGACTTAGTCGCAGTCGGGCAGAGTCTCTGGATTGGATCTCTTCTTCCTCCCCCGTCTTCCCGGTACCAACCATATTTATATGGTCGGTACTCCACTATGTAAATTAAGTGGATCGTACCACAACATTTATCACTTTCCATTTTTGGAAGTCAATTACTTTCTGTTTTAGAAGGGTTCTTAAGGGAATTGTCCTCCCAAATTCTTCCTTTCTCATATTGGTATCTCACACCAATCCCCTCAGAGGCGTCAACAGGTTTCCCTTCTTTCTCATGTGTTTACCTTCGCCCATCGCTCACGCTACCATTCAGCCTATGAACGCTCGGCAGTGGGTCTGTGGCTAGACTGGCCTCAGTTTACAATTATCGCTCAAAGAAAAAAAATTGTCTTCCTTTTTCTTTTCTTTCTTTTTTACCGACTAGAACCCCCACGAATCGTACTGTGGACATAAAATCTCTATCTTAACTTGATGTCATCTGGAATTCATCAACGGGATTTTCGCCAAGTTATTATCTGGGTAGTCAACTGAATCTCTTTATCTTCCTCAACGTCTTCGCATTCTGTCGCCAACAGTCTGTCGGGGTAACAAACTTTTATCATGGCCAGTTCTGGAGATAAAACAGGTGGCTTCCTTCCAAAACCAAATAATATCTCCGAAAGATAGTTAATGGCTTATTCTTTTCCTTTTTCTCTTCTTCCTTCTTTTTTCTTTGGGGTGGTCTCAGCTAATTCTTTCTCGGTCGCATGCTTGATCCAATTTCCGATTATCTTCTAGCATTTCGCTTTGTAAGCCTCTTGACCAATTTGAAATTTTCATTATTGCCATGAGCTGATTGCTATCTTTTATTCGCACTCTGCCGTTCCTCGCCGCGTCATGGCATAAATTAATTCTGACAGATCCGAGATGTTACGAATTTTTCATCTTCTGTGAAAAAAAAATTACTTTTCTTCGCAAATGAAAATAAAATCTTTACCCACTTTTCTTTTGTTAAAAAAAATAACATCGCTCAGTATGTCTTTCGTGATTGCTCGCCTTAAATATTTCTCGCTTTTAATTTCCACGCTTAATTAGTTTGCCAATTAGCATAGCTAAATAGTGTCACACTCATATGTTGCTGCTATTCTTAGCAGGATTCTGTAGAACAATATTTCTGTTGGATCAAGTCTCCTCGTGTGTAAGTAAATTGACTAGCATTCATTGTCATACTTCTACATTGATATTACAGGGCAGAGGGCATCTTTTTCTATGTTTCTAACGTAATGTTTCTTTAGGTTTAGATAGGTATACTGCGCTATTCCAAAACGACGTTTGTTTTGTTATTTTTCTGTCATCTGTTAACACACCTCCTAAATATTTTGGTGTTTCGTAGTTTGGGCTGTCTTGGTACACGAAGAAATGAAACAAACATTGTTCAAATTATCATGCTTAATTCAGAACAATTCCAAATATGTAGAGAATTTATGGAGGATTGAACTCACTACTTCGGGACTAAAGTGTTAACCATTGTAAATTACGCGGTTTTATTAAATTACTATATTTCATATTGCCAATTTCAATTTCCTTCAGTTTTCTGTCCGGATTATTAAAAAAAAAGGGCTTTTCTTTCTTCAATTCTTTGCTTTTGATTAAATTTTAAATCTTTCTTTTTCTACGTAGCGTCTTCCTTTCTTTCTTTTATGTGAATTGAAACTTCACAATTTTATGTGCATTAACCCTTCAGGATTTTATGTGAATTGTTCATTCACGATGTTAGCGCTTTGTTTGTACACCATTTTATGTATATTGTCATATCAAGATTTTATGTGAATTGTCACTTCAGGATATAATGTAGATTGTCACATGACAGTTTTAGTTGCATTGGCCCTTCATAGGTTTGTGTGCATTTTTTCCTTCAATATTTTATGTACATTGTCCATTAACGATTTATATATTTTGTCCTTTCAGTTTTGTGCGAATTGTGCCTTCACAATTTTATGTTGCACTGTCCATTCACGATTTTATGTGATCTGTAACTTCACAATTTATGTGCATTGACCCTTAACAATTTTATGTACATTGTACCTTCACAATTTTATGGACATTGTGCTTTAACGATTTTGTGCGCATTGTCTGTTCATAGTTTTATGTGCATTGTCTTCACAATTTTATGTATATTGTCGCTTCACAATTTATGTTGCATTGATACCTCACAGCTTTATGTGGATTGTCACTTCACAATTTTATGTACATTGATTCTTCACGATTTCATGGGCATTGTCCCATCACATATTTTGTAAATTGTCCCTTCACAATTTTATGTTGCATTACCCTTTCACAATTTTATGTGGATATCCCTCACAATTTTATGTATATTGTCGCTTCACAATTTATGTTGCATTGATACCCCACAGTTTTATGTGGATTGTGACTTCACAATTTTATGTACATTGACCCTTCACGATTTCATGTGCATTGTACATCACATATTTTGTACATTGTCCCTTCCCAATTTTCTGTGTGCATTGTCTCTTCACAATTTTTTGTCAATTGTCCTTTCACACTTTTATGTGCATTGTCTCTTTACAATTTTTTGTGAATTGTCCTTTGACGATTTTTATGTGAATTGTCCTTTCACAATTTTTGTGCCTTGTCCCTTCACAATTTTTTGTCAATTGTCATTTCACAATTTTTATGAGCCTTGTCCCTTCACAATTTTATGGTCATATTTCTCTTTACAAATTTCTGTCATTTATATCTCTTAGTAAATTCAGTCTTTCTTCTATCTTTCCTAATCTCTGTTATCCCAACCCTTTACTCACGCTCGTCGTGTACTTTAATCGCTGCTGTCCTCTGTTCTCTTAGCTTCATGTCCTGTGAGTGTGAAATTTGTCAAACTCTCTTTCCTCATTATCTACCTGAATGCGAATGTAATGAGAATGACGCGACCCTCTGTACTTGTCATGGCGGGTCTTTGCTGCAAAAGTCTGGTGGAATTCTGGAATATACCTCGTCAGAACTTTGTCCATGGAAATGTCCATAGAGTAGCAATAGGCTCGATGTGGGAAAGACGTTGAAGGGTGGAAGATAGTTCAATGATTACAGGGCCACGTAAACCTTTCTGAACTGTCAAGTTTCGAAAGTAAGTATTGGTCAGCTCGGGTCCAGATACGGCGGTAATATTCCATTTTTGGTCTTGTCTGACTCTTGTAAAGATAGATTACGTCAGGAGTCAGATACTTTTGGGAGAGGCGTAAACTGCTGACAATTTTGCAGCATCTTTAGCGATAGATCGTGTATATGAGTTCCAGTTGATGTGTGTGGGGTCGGGGGCAAAATTGAAACCCAATAGACTCTAAAATTTAGAAGCATCTTTGGGAGTATATCTATTCATCATGACTAGTTAGAATTTAGGGTCACTTTGTTAAAGATGAAAAAGTTTCTTGGTTGGTTTTGGAAGTATCAAAAGTTATAGACAACTTCCCTCCTTTTTGGGATGTTAGTCCAAAAATCAGATGAGAAAGTATCTTTGGTTTTCTATATTTGTCAAGTTACGTTTAATAATTATGGTATCATATGCATAGATATTTATTAACGGTCTGAGAATGTCCTTAGGCTGATAGAAAGAAAGAAGGTAGATTTGGATGCCTGGATTGATCTCGAGGTCTTCAGAAATCTGGCCATTGCAGAAGATGTTCAAGGATCTACCTGATAGGAAGATATTGATAATTGCAAGAAATCTTCCAGAGAGTCCATCTATTGAGACTGTATGTAGGAAACTCGCTATACCACACATTGACAAACGCTTTTGAGATATCTATAATGATATTACTCGTCATGACTTTATCGAGTGGCGCACTGATTCTGTATCTAAATGACAAGGGATCAGGTGTGAACCTACTAGTACGAAGTCAATAATCCTTGTCACTCAGGAGGATTTTTCTATTGAGGTGATCAAATGAAGTAGTTTAGTAATAAAAGTTGATAGTTGTAGATTGTATAGTTTAGTGAAAATAGTATATTGTAAAAGTAATTTAGTATTAATCGACGTATTGCAGTTTTTTTTTTCTCTCAGACAAGTGAATAATAATGAATAAAGAGAATATTATTTATATTTAATAACAAACTTTTTATTGAATTATCAAACTAAAAAATTTTTTTAAAAAAGCGTTAAGGAAGGTGTTTCTGTACAGATGTCATTTTTCCTACAATATCCTTATAGAAGACTGTGAGAAACTCACATTTTGAGAAGACTTCTTGGTTGATTTCAAGGAATTATGAGATAGCGATTTTCTAAGCGTAGCTTAGATGTGGCACAAGGCCGAATGTATGGGGCACCCAGTGAGAATCGAACTCACTATTCAGTCGTAATTGTTCTAGCGAGACAAGCTGGCTAACCATTACACCGCCGCGAGGTGCCCCAAGGAATTATGCGATATATAACAATGAGTTAAAGATCAAATACAAATCAAATATGGATCGAATCCGACAGGATGATAAAATATAGAAAAAATAGGAAATATCAATCTGAATTTTTTTACATTTATTAAAGCTACATCAAAGATAGAGAGAAAACACACACACACACATACACACACAAAAAAAACAGAAACTCTGGTATTTTCAGTCTTGTCACATGCATTAAAACCTTAGATAATTCTCTATATATGTAAGTTTGTAAAGACTCTTGTCTAAGTGGGCAGAGAATGGTAATTTGTATCCGTAATTGTGTATGTGTGTCTGTCTAGTGGGAGTTATAATGTCTTATGCCAGCACAGTTACATCATTCGTCTTTATGGCTGAACTTTTTAACTATGTGTTATGAGAACTTACCTATAACGATAATGGACTCTTCCTGATACTATAAATACTGCGCCTCTCAAGAGGTATAATGAATGAATGGTGTAACCAGCACAAGTTCATGACTATCCTCTACCCAGTACAGAAGAAATTTTCACAAAACTAAACGGAGGAAAAATTTTCTCAAAAATAGACTTCAGCGAAGCATACCTACAAATACCAGTAGATGAGGAAAGCTCGAGATTATTGTGCATAAACACACACAAAGGATTATACAAGTTCCAAAGTTTACCATTCGGGATTAAGGTCGCGCCGGCAATATTTCAACAGATAATGGATACTATGCTAGGCGGACTCGATTTCACGATTGCATACCTGGATGACATACTGGTAAATAGAAAAACATTGAGCAACACTGGGAACACGTTCAGGATGTTTTTAGGGGAATACAAAAGTATGGTTTCAAGGTAAAAGAAAACAAGTGCGATTTCTTTATGAAGGAAATAAAATATCTGGGACATATCATCGATGAAGAAGGAAGACGACCGGACCCAAAAAGGGCTACGGCAATAAAAAAATGCCAGCTCCAAAAAACGTAGCCGAATTACAAAGTGTCTTAGGCTTAGTGAATTATTACCAAGAATTCATTCCAAACATGCATAAATTACGCGCACCCCTAAACGAACTGTTGAAGAAGGAAAAAGTTTGGGAGTGGACAGATGAATTCCATAAAACGTTTGACAAAATAATTAAGACGCTAACCGCGGATCTATTTTTAGCGCACTATGACCCAAAATTAGAAATAATTGTCGCAAGTGATGCGAGTGCCTATGGAGTCGGAGCATATATACTGCATAAAGTGCCGGATGGAACACTAAAACCCATCGCGTATGCTTCAAGAACTTTACTACTAGCAGAGAAAATTATTCACAAATCGAAAAAGAAACGCTGGGAATTATTTTTGCATTTACAAGATTTCATAGATATATTTACGGTAGATCTTTTATTTTACAGACGGATCACAAGCCGTTATTAACAATATTCGGATCGAAGAATGGTCTACCTGTTTACACTGCAAATAGGTCGCTAAGATGGGGTACAAATTTACTGAACTACTATTTCAAATTGGAGTATCTTCCCACGAACAAAATTGGACATGCAGATGGTCTCTCGGGACTAGTACCTAAGAAAAAGGAGCCATTGGAAGATTCCGTAATTGCAGCCCTACGACATGAAGAAGATATCAGGACATCACTATGTAGTACAGTTCGAAACCTCCCTGTCACACTACAAGAGATAAGAAATGAAGCAGAAAATGATGAATTCAAGAAGAAACAAAAACAGAAATTGCAGAAAAAAAATGTATCAGGCAGTTTTTCGTCATGTGACAATGTTCTACTATATAACGAAAGAGTAGTAATTCCAAAAACACTACAAAGGCGAATCCTAAAGGACTTTCACATGGGCCATCCAGGAAAGAATAGAATGAAATCGTTAATGCGAAGTTACGTATATTGGCAAAACATGGATCCAGACATTACACAGATGGTGGAAAAATGCAAGGGTTGTTCCTTAGCAGCGAAAGCACTGCCGATCATCCATAAGCCATGGCCAGAGACAGATCGACCGTGGTCAAGAATCCATATAGACTTCGCAGGTCCAATAGATGGTTTCTACTATTTGATCATAGTAGACAGTTATAGCAAATGGCCAGAAGTGTTTCATTGCAGATAACCTACTTCTGAAACTACCATAACTTGCCTCCACGAGCTTTTTGCTCACTTCGGAGTGGTTGATTGACTAGTCACTGATAATGGGACACAATTCATATCTGCGGACTTTCAAGAATTTTGTGAAATTTTTCAAGTTAAATATATCAAATCCCCGCCATATCACCCAAGATCAAACGGGAAAGCGGAGAGATTTGTAGACACACTCAAAAGAGCGTTAAGGAAAGCATATGACGTGCCAACAGAAAAGGTGTTGCAACAATTTTTAAAAGTATATCGAATTACACTAAACAGTGCTATGCCATCGGCATTATCACCCGCGGAAGTGACATTCGCCCGAAAAATCAGATCAGTATTTGAAAAATTCCTACCAAAACAAACAAAGCAAATACCAATGTCGCGCGTACCAAAAAGAAAAAAGAAAGTATTTTTTACAATATATAAAAACAATACGTCCTACTGGGAGCAAGGTACAATTGAAAAAAGAATCGGGAACATGGTTTACGTAGTACAGGGCCCAAAATTCTCACATAAAAGACATGTAAATCAAATAAGAAAGGCTGTTAGATGATTCTAACGGTCCACCTCAGGAAGAAGAAGTGATGGATACAATATTCGACACATTTGATATGCAAAGGCTGCAAACAATGTCTGAACCACGAAAATGGACCAGGAAAAGAAAAGTCACAGAGCCTTTGATAATAAATCCAAAGAGGAAAAAATAGTAAAGACCCTGAGACGCAAAAGCTTTGGAAGAGGGGTGTTATGGGAATTTACCTATAACGATAATGGACTCTTCCTGTCATTATAAATACAGCGCCTCTCAAGAGGTATAATGAATGAATGGTGTAACCAGCACCAGTTCATGTCTGTTGAACTCTCTGCTTTGGCAGAGAGGAACCCGGACGAAGCTTTGCCGAAGGGCAGGGTTTCGTCCGGGGAAGTAGACAAGCCCTGAACTCGTCTAGGCGGGTTCAAAGGGGATATTTTTGGCCGAGCCCACGGGCTCGGGAAACCCACGTTAAACTCGGCCTTGTGTCACATGCAACCCTCGTGGGGTGTGGCTAGATACCGAATGAATGGTGTAAACGAGTCGAGACAATATTAGTTCACTCTAAACCACAGACAGTCATTACTAACAACTTCAACTTCTTGTACTATATTTCTGTTGTAATATATCTTTGTTATTCTACTCTTGTGTTCGTGTTGTTCTTCCTTGGTTCTAACCTTGGACCATAACTGTGGTGCAAGGATATTGGACCATAACAGTATGTATTCTTTTTCACGGTGGAGTAATGGATAGCGGCTCGGATTGAGGAATCGGAGAGCCAACTTCAAATTCCAGTCGAATCCATTACGTTTATTTACGTGCTAATACCCTAGGGAAACGTATGAATCCTCTTCTTCTCCTCCCCAGTTATGGGAAAATATCAGGGCAGACCGCATGGCAACTGGTCTGCCGCAGAAAGAAATGGCAAACTACCGGGGAAATAATCTGTCTCGTCAGTCATGAATCAAAAGATACATGATCGCCTAAAAGTACATCACGCATGGAACATAACTGGCTGAGATAGATATGTTAGATTCTTTAAGAATGGATTCAAAGAAAGATGGTGATGCCTTGTGTTTATAGATGGTAATAATGTTATTAAATTTTCAAAGTATTTTCTCCTTAAAGAACATTTGTCCCGTTCGTGTTTGTCTCGGCCGCTACCTTGGCGCCTAAATTCTATTTCGCGCCTAATTTTGAGTCACACCCATTATTGAATGACACCGACCTACCATCAATAAGAGTTATCTACAAAACGGAGATAACCTTTTTTTTATTGTATATACAGTGTAACCCGGATATAAGAGTCCCGGATATAAGAGAAACCCGGATATAAGAGAGATTTTCTCTGGTCCCAAATTAGAGCCTGTATATAAAAATAGACCAAACCCGGATATAAGAGAGACCCGGATATAAGAGACTTCTTCTCCGGTCCCGAGAACTTTCTTATATCCGGGTTACACTGTAGTCAGACACACATGATATAGCTATCAATTTTCCTGGGTTTGGGGTGATAGCTGTCCAGTTCTGTAGCGGTTTTGTGTAGAAACTCGCCGCGGCTCGGGCACTGGCGGTTGATAAGTCGGTGGATCGATCACCTGCAATTGGGTTCAGTTGGGGATTACAGAGAGTGAGGGCAAGAGTAAAGAGGAGTGTTTGGGAAAACGGTGAAGAGAAGTACAGGGATCATTACATTTGAATATTTGAAGATTATAGTTGTCAGGGAAGCAAGTAATATGAAGGAAGTTCCACCACTGACTGGAGGTGCGAGATAAGAAGATATTGGAGTAGAAGAGATGACTACATTTTGACAGTGAAATGATGGGAAAGAGATTCCAGCCTAGTTGCACGCTTAAATTCATGCAGTTTGGGAAACAGTGAAAGTAGCTCGTCGGAGCAATTGCCATGAAAATACTTGTCGAAAAGACAGAGGGAATCGACAGCACGTCTGTGAGAAAGTGACTGTAGACGGGATACCAGATCAAGACCAATCATGTTGCATATCCGTCTCAGGATTTTGTCTAGGACCTCGAGATGAACAGGGGGAGCACCAGACCGTATATGGCAGCAGTATTCCAGGTAAAGATAAATGGTTGATTTGTCGTTTTGAAGGATGGAGTCGGGCGAGAAAAACCTGGCGCGACAGAGCGAACCAACTTTCCTTGCGGTAGATGAAGCTATAGATTCAATGTAGTTGTTCCCTTCCGGGTCTGTAGACAGAGGGAGCCCAACCAGGAGCAGAGAGGTGCTCTCGTGGAATTCTGCATCAGCCATCCTGATGGGAGACAGGGAGGGTTCTCCAAAGTGGGTAAATGAGAGCAGTTTCGTTTTAGAGGCATTAAAATTTACCAGCCATTTTCTGCCCCAGTCCATCACGGCCAGGTTAGTTTTGTCAGCGATACCAAATATACTATTGAGGCAGGTGCGGATTAAGACTCGGTCTGCTTTTTATTGGTGAAGTGTTGTATGGACTGATCAATCATAAAACTGTTAGAACCGGATCTCTCTTTTTTCTGTCTGTTTAATCACAGGATTCTGTGGAGAAAAGACGTGTCTCTTTTTCACTCGGCGGGACTTCTTAGTGCCCAGTGTTTCGCGTGAACACAGCTCAGTATACGAAGGCTCTAAGCTACTAACTCTAACAAACCAACAAGAAACTATTCTCCAGTAGAAGTCTTCCAATATCTTCAACAACGATTTAATCACACACACATACGCGCTACCATATTTCTCAATGTGGTATTTTGTAGATACTCTTGTTTGAGTAGACGTATTGTTTGTTTTTAATCAGTGTAAACTACTGCGCATTCAGTAGACTTAATAACGGAAATGTGCACTCATTTTCGAACCCGCATTCCTTTTGTACGAGAAATAATCGTCTGATTCGGCAAGTTTTAATCATGTTCTTGAAGCCTTAGCTGGACAGTGACAATCTATGTGGCTGAATGCTTTAAAGTGCTGCCGGATCAGAATGGGGATGCAGGTTCGAATCTTGCTGGAGAACAAATTTTCTTTATTAAGTCTCTCGAATGCGCAGTTCAGTAAACGTAAATCACACTATTTAAAAAAAACAAAAACAAAAAACGATAAAAAAAAACCCAGAAAAAACAGGGCGTTTACTCAAACAGGGGTATAAACATAGTAACGACTGGAATTATAGGAAATAATATGGATAAATGATCCATTGATTCCTTAAGAATTATACCGGAGAACACATTGTATTAAGTCTCTTTGAAAGCGCAGGTTGGCAGACGAAACGCATGCTATATATATATTTAAAAAAAGAACAAATAAAAAACAAAAAAAACAAGGCGTTTACTCAAACATGTGTATCAACAAAGTGACGTTTTGAATTGTAGCAAATAAAACTGGATAAAAAAATCCATTGATTCCTTAGAAATTACATTCATATATACCTCTCTTTTATAGTTCCAACACTGTAGAATAATGGGTTGCGACACAGATTGAGGAATCGGAGAGTTCGAATTCCATTCGACTTAATTACATTCTCTTATGGGCTATTACGCTTGGGAAACGTATGAATCCAACTCCATCCATCTATGGGTAAATAATAAGACAGACTGGGTTCTATAGCCTTGGCTGGTAACGGGAATAAGGAAAGAAAAACATTCTGAATTCAAAATTGTATGTTACTCTAGCGAAGCACTTACTATGCAGCTAAGGAAAGAATGGTTCGCATTGACTCGATGATCCAGACTACGGTCGATTCCATTTTTTTTTCATACTTTCTAACTGGGCTTTCATGGATTCCAGTAATTTCAATAGAACTAATTCTTGATTATTGATGCAACTTTGACCGGGAAAATAATTAAGACAAAATGTTATTATATTGACAATATTGTTGGCAATTTTATTCCTTATTCTCTTGTCTCTCACATAAATATCCACATCTCTCACGAAATATCTCATCAATAAATTGGTGACAACCTTGGAGAAAGGAAAAGGAAGAGCCAGCAAAACAAGCCCCAATCCGCACCTTACTTCACCACAGAGAATAAAGAATATCCTCCATTAACACCTGCCTATGCGGAAAGTGGCAGTGCGGGAGATTACTCGTTTTCTCGCACCTTTCCAGAAACAAATCAAAATTAACTGATCTCGCGAACATTTGGTTACGTGTCAGAAAAAAAAAGTATTTTCCCTGCGCTTAATTACATAAGATGAAATCTAGCATCTTCATTTAATACAGAGATTTAAGCAGAGGCCATACAGACTTATTTACGACATAGAATTTATTTACTGCCATACGTTTTTTTATGACTATCTCAACGCGCGTGCGCACACACAGAGACGCATATATTTTGTACTTTCTAAAGTTTGGGTGGTTCTCCAGACGCCTTCAACCACTATACTCAAATCATTCAGTTCAGTTCGAAACTGAGCTTTTGAGACCTCGGACGTCGATATCGACGGGATAGTTAACCATAGACAGTGGCGTCAGACTCAACATCTCTTTACAGCTATTACTGAGATCAAGGCTCTTGCCCGGCTTTGTGGGGCATAACTTATGTTTCACCATCCCCTACAAATGTAAAATCACGAGCACACACACACACACATATATACATATATATATATATATATATGGAAGTGGGTCTTAAGTGTAAAAGCGTCTTGCTCGATAACGAATCGTCCATCACCACACACACACGCACACACACACACACACACACATATACATATATATACACACACACA